>CABEEJ010008444.1:7634-23853 GCA_901482245.1 Timema douglasi
AAAAATTCTGGTAGGACCTCATCAACCATTACTTCCAAGGAAGCTTAGAGGGCCCCTCTAACAAGCTATTCAAAGGGGCTCACTTCATGTTCAACCATGATTTTCTTACTTCAGTACAGTAGCCCCATGACTTCTTTGGTGCTGACTGACAGCTCACAGCTGACTTCTGACAGTCAACATTTAGGTATATACCTACATTTTGACCGTCAGAGGTGACAGCTGCTAAATACATGTTTTTACAGATCATTTGGTTCGGCGTAGGGATACATAATTTGGTCTGGTAGCTTTTCAAAGCTGTCAGTCAGCACCAAAGAAGTCATGGGGCTACTGTACCAGGGTTTTACAATCCCATTGCTGTACTAATGCTACTGCAGACTAACTCTACACTTCAATGCCACATTTTGAAAAAGGTTGCTAAGGCAGCTAACTCTGTCAACAAGAAAGTATCAATCACTGTCAGGCCAAACAGCTTTAAATACAATGATGTGTGTCTTTTTCTGGAACTAGTACTCAAGTCTGCCTAAGCTTATACTCCCTTTCCCCTTCACCTACAACCCCCTTTTGTTACGTTAGTAATAAAGAAGGGGAAAAAAACTACAAATTTATATCAAAGTAAAGAGGAAAACTGGCTGTAAGTTCTCAAATATAGGCTATTAAAATTTTCTGTTGTATGCTTGTAGAGAAACAAATGACTATTTGTTAAAGGGAGGCTAAATCTAGATTCTTTTTCTATCAAGCCTAGTCTGATACGCCCGCAAATATGATTAAAAGCTCATTGAAAATTAGATTAAAATTATATTTTCATATGTTATTTTTTTACTCCCTAATAAAACTCCAAATATGGTCGTTAAGAAAAGGAGAGCCATGTCAAAATCTTCCGACTTTAATTTTTGGCATTAACCATTTTTCAAAATAATACATAGTGGAATTAAATATTGCGTTAAAGTTGAATGTGTGTGTGGCAATTTCTGGCCTCTTGAGGCAGCCGCCTTAACAACTTTTTTTTTTAACTGTAGGGTTACAGAACGAGTTTCAGGCCACTGATGGCTCACACAGATAATTAATTACCTTCCGTTGCGGAGCAAAGTGGCTTCATCGTCCGGGATGAAGTTGGAGAGCAGATCACTCACTCGACGATGCTATAATACAGATTGTAAAATGTTCAAGCTTGTAATGTTAGACTATCTTTATTTTTTAATGAGTTAGATCAATTTAGAACTCAGACAAGATGAGGACCTTCAAGTTGTGAAGCATTTAAGATCTCTCGAAGGAATGTTTTAAGATTATTATTATTATTTAGCACCGCATCTTACTACCCGTTCGGGTTATACGCACTTACGCTAATGTGTAATGGTAGGGTGATTGTGAGATGAAATGGAGGACCTACAGTTTAACGTGGGATCCGAACCACGGTGGAGGCCTGGCATTCCCCACATTCACAAGATGTCTTGTCAGAGGTGAAGGAAGGGTTTGGTAATCAGATAAATCTGTTCCGGGACCGAGGATTGAACCCCGGCCGCCAGCACAGAAGTCCGACACCTTACCCCTAGACCGCCAGGTCACCAATGTTTTAAGACATTATATGTTGTTTTGTTCTTCATATAAAATTGGAGGCAAAAGTTAGAACAAGAACTTATATCTTAAGTTTTAAGATATTAAAATAATTCTTGAATAAGTGAAATTAGATCATTTTCCGCAACATTTTCCATCACATTTTTTGAGATCAAAGAAAATGATCAGAAACATTGATCCTTTCTTGAACTAAAAAAAGTCACTGATGACATGAGTGCAACAGAATGTTTCAAGATCATTGATGAAGATTGTTTTAGTGGTTACGAACGGCCATCACCTGAGAAAATACTGGCAGTGGGAGGATATTTTACTTCAAATAGGAGACGCCATCAAGTAAAAAATATAATTGCCTTAAATGTCCCTTTGGCTTGTATATTAAGCTCTACTAGATCTAACTTATAACGAGAAATAAAATTAATTCTAACATAACACCTAATACAATGCGGTAGGCGTAGTCTTGGTAGGAAACATGGAAAGCACGTAGGCCTAAAGAGAACGGATTCTTTAATGGTTTTCTAAAAAATATCATATTATCGAAAAACTAATATTTTTCACCATCCACACACAAAACCAAAAGCAAATTTCTAATGATAGCAAAATTAATATATTGTAAAATAATTGTAAATAATTTTAAAAAAACTTGTCTTAAGCAAAGAAAAATGTATATGAATGTAAGTATTAAAAATAATGTCACCAACAGAATTTTAATTCAAAATAGTGATCATTTTTATCATCGACTATCCCAATTGAACAAAACCTAACCTTCCAGGGGTCAACATGATTTTTATAAAATTCTGGCATCCTGAAATATCTTATATTAAAACAGTATTTTAATTTTTTTAACTTTCTAATATTATTTTAAAGTAAGATTTATTAATTTTGCTATCATGGGATTTTTTTTTGTGATTTATAGATAAACATTTTATTTATATGATATAAAAGATAATTCAAGAATCCTACCTTCTTTGCGTACTATTCCCTAAGTTTTTTATAATAATTATTTAAACTATTTAAGATTATGTTAGTAGACTGTTTATGGAAAACTTACCTTCAGATTTTGCAATAAATCTGTATCGTCTCCATCTCTTTTGAACGCCATAATTAGCTAACCATAAAAAATTGATTGGTAATTTTAAACAAATCTAACCTAAAACCAAAAGAATTTAAAAATTTAGGCTGTCAGCACAGACTTAAAGTAGGTACTAATAAAAATAAACATTGCTTTAATAAACAATGTTTATAAATAGAGCGGGCTGAAAAGCTCCACATTCAAAATAGACTAACCGTTTTTATCCAACATTGGAAAAATTAATAAAACTAACAATATAATATAGTTCCAAAAAGACTCATAGATAGCGCATAAGAGCAGATTTGGTTATAAAATATATCATAGAAACCTCCACAGAAAAAATAATAATTCAACCAAAGAAATTATAACCAGATAGGACTATTAGTATATTAAAAAAGTAAATGATTTATTAATATATTTAATAAGCATAATTAATGTAAATTATCGTAATTGAGACAATTGTTTTAATCTGTGGTAAGAAAATGTGATTCTTTCGAGCACTTTAACAAAATACAATATTTAAACTCACATAAGACATGCATATAATTCTCTAAAATCTCCCAGTTTAAGGAGCCACAGTTTCTTTATTTGAAATTACCTCAATAAACTAACCGTTTGTATCCAACATTGGCTTTGAACTTAAATCAGACGTGCAAAGGGTCCTCTAAAATCGTCAAGTTTAAGGCGCCACAGTTTCTATATTTGAAATTGCGGCACGAGCACACTTGGTGGTGTAGGTAGTACTAGGTACCTACAACCACCCTATATACTCGTGGAACCTGGAACCTCTGGAAATTTTGAGATATTTTACTTTGAACTTATATCAGACATGCAATAGGGTCTAAAATCGCCAAGTTTAAGGTGCCACAGTTATGAGGCTAGCTGATGAAAGTTCAAAGTAAAATATCTCAAAATTTTCAGAGGTTCCAGGTTCCACGAGTATATAGGGTGGTTGTAGGTACCTAGTACTACCTACACCACCAATTGTGCTCGTGCCGCAATTCCAAATATAGAAACTGTGGTACCTTAAACTTGGTGATTCTAGAGTACTAGTTGCATGTCTGATATAAGTTCAAAGTAAAATATCTCAATTTCCTAAATATTGTTCCAATGTGTATGATAACTTGTACTAATTATGTGTTTTTAACGCATTTATTAATTATTTATTTATTTTTATTATGGTTAGATCTGGTTATTATTTCTACAATTGTCACCCTGCGCATATCCTGTTTTCCACCAGAATAAACGTTTATGAAGTTGTGGAAAAGTTCAGTCCGCTTATAAATAGACATTAAAAGCCCGTATCACATGACACTAGCTCGTACTAGAAATCAAATGTGCTAGCTAGCGACTAGATATCTGTATACTAGCTAGTATAATAGAAATGGGACTAGAGTATTCACACGCTGCTAGTTTGGTACTAGGTTCTAGTGCAAATATTTATGAAACGTCAGAGATTAATTTTGGGTGCAGCAGCTGCATTAATTGCTAATAAAGATATTGAAAAATATGAGAGGGAGCCTAATAAAAAGAATATGGACACGGGACTTGTTGGGAAAGACGAAATAATGGTCTCAGGATGCTAAATATGATACATTCGGAGGTTAGGTAGTATACAGTCGGGGTGACACAAACGTTTAGTATCTCCCTAAATTTGTATTCATTTATTTACGATGTGGTCAGAAGCCCCTAAGCCCATGGGTGTCCAAGTACAGTATCCTTGATTCACAAATGTTCTTTTTTAAGCCTACACACACTTTATATTCTAGAAAAAAAAATCCAAGGTTGGCATGCTATCAAGTTTATTTAGATTAAAATTGGGTCTGGAACACAGTTTGTCATTTTTAGATGACATGTTTTAAATAGAATTTATATATATTAAATATATTGTCATATTGTGGCAATTTGGTATTATATAAACAAGGATGTTTAGAATAATTTTCCGCCAACAACAAAATCACATCCGAATACCATGTAGGCGCCATTTCTATTATTTACTCTACACATAGTCTGAGCGGACATTGATTGGTCGAATTACACAAACTAGTGTTGGAACTAGTACGAAAATAGCGCATGTTCTATCCTCACAACTAGTATGGTAGCCAGTACCAAGTGGCAGAACCAGTATACTTTTTCTGATTCACACGACGCTAGATGATGACGTGCTATCTAGCGCTAGCTAGCACACTGGATTTCAAGTACTAGCTAGTGTCGTGTGATACGGGCTTTAGACAAACAAACGTAGTATAAAGAGAAATAGGGTAGTATACATTAATGTTAATACTTTCATTTAACACCAATGAAACAAAATAAAACTTTACTAGAGGCTTACAATCATTATTTTAGATGGTAAAACATATCAAATACAAAATTTGTATTAGAATTATTAGTTATAGAAATTTCTGTGGCATATCTGGCCAAACTTATAATTGCTTGTGAGTTAAATATATCAATAAGGTCCTATTACACCAGACTACTTATCTTTGATAGTGACGTCACTAAGGACAAAATGGTTAAATGTTAACGAACAGGATGTTATACATGCGTGGCTTTGCATTATGTCGCAATCTCCTTTTTTCGGGGGAAAAGGGGTTCTAGCATAATTTATAAATAGTTATCCACGCTAATGTCAATCTTTCGGTCAGTCGTTAAATTACATCAAGTTTTTTTCATGATGTTTGACCCTGCCCCTCACCCCACGTAAGTGATCGTCCACCGCTCCTTTCCCCCTATCTTTCGTAATTCTTAACGATTTGGTATATTATATTATTTTGATTGTTTATTATCTTCAGACATAAGTATTAGACATAGAGCTAATGATAAGAAATTTTAAAATAATTTTCCTGAAGTAATTAAATGTAATACAAGTGAAATTTTATAATTAATATATTTATTTTCTGACAAAAAAAATTGTCTTATCTACCATAAACATTAATTTATAATCCTTACGTATGATGGATTCGGAGACCCTCTCCTTCCGTCATCGTAAGAAAATACTGAGCCCCTTTCCGCCAAAAACCCTTACGTAATTTTAGGACGACCCCTTTGCGATAGTATGAAATACTACTATTATTGATTCATCCTAAGCAGAGACCTGATGTAAGCAAAGCCACGTGGAAGTTTATGCTCTTGTTTGCTACTGAACATACTCCAATGGTATCCTTTAACTAAATAGCTCTATTCATGTTTTTTTATTAAACTTGTTTTAAAATAACATTAGAAAATTATTATAAATAAAACTATCCCTTCACTTGATTTAGAAATTATACTTTAAGCTTTGCAAGCGCTATTCGAATACCAACAAACTCCTGACTCAGAGTTGAGGGACCCCATGGAACAGTCCTTATAAAATGTTAACGTCAAGTCAGCAATGGTCATTAGACAGCATATCAGCAGTGACGTCAAGCTCAATCCAACCCTGATATGTTTACTCAATGAAGGGGATTGCTCTGAAGGATTGGCTCAGCTAAATTGTAGGCTGGGCAATCTTACTATTTTATTGTTATTAAAGAATATCACTATTTGAAAACTCTCTTACCTAGTACTTGGAGTGTTCTGCTGTAACGCTGATTTCAGCTCTTCTATTTAGATGAAAATGTTGCTCTTTTCTTGTAGATCGAATTCCAAAAGCCTTAACAAGTGGATTATCTCAGTGTTCTACAGCTGGGAGGAACTGGTACAGAGTGGTTAACAAGTACCTTCACGAAAACCAACCCGACAACGTAGAGAGGCTGTGACATACTTTCAATCTGTCAGGAGATCTTGGAGAGGAGCTTTAGCAGTTTACCAACTTTGAAGACTAGAACATTCACTTCCACTGCACTCGTGACCCCTTTGACTCTTTAAAAATATACCCACATTCTGTGTCACAGAACTACACTGTGGGGTAGTTTACCTTACGTCTGCAGCTAATAAAGACCACCCACTCAGTATTTTATTCCACACACACATGTTTTTATCTTTTTTAAATATACTTGGGATTTAAATGTGATGTTCTTTTAGGCGATACAAAAAAAATATAGTTAGGTCCCTCAAAGCACTTTGGACTGATTTACTGTACATGGTAGGTTTCAAATTACCAAAGAGTTTCCACGAATTGGTTCGTAGAAGAATTCGAAAATAGATCCCTTCAATATCCTTGAAGATGGTCGACCATCGCTTAAGGCTTGAAGAATTTTGTTACGAGTTTCTCTAATAAATCCGGCACCACAAATACGACGTAAATATCAAATGATTCGAATCTGTAAAAGATTAATTTGTGTTTGCAATTGTTTTGGTTTAGTTCCATTACGTCATTAATCTTGAAGTGTACGTAAGTGGTTTACCGGGCGCACTTTTTACCCATAATTATATATGTGGCAGAAACATAGTCATTGAACGTAGAGAGGCAAGGTAAGAGGAGGCCATGGAAAGCATGTTAGCTGTTACCTGAAGAAATAGGATTAGGAATGAAGTTATGCGTGAAAGAGAAGGGGTACAGGGATTACGCAAGATAGTAGAAGAAAGGGTTTGATGATATGAACACGCAATGAAAATAGAAAATGAAAGAATCCCAAAAAGAATGATAAAGGTGGAGTATACAGGAAAAAGACCACCAAGGAAAGCCAAGAAAGAGATGGTAGGAGCAGATAACAGCAAGTATGCGAATGAAAGGAGAACAATGGAAGCTCAAAAAAGTAGAAAGAATTGTGGAAAGGCTGAGGAATATGGCTGCATTTAATGAAGGCGAGTATCGAATTATTCAAAGTTTTTATAAATGTTTCAAGATTGACTCTAAAATGAACACCACGACAGCCAATATCAAACCAAAACTTAGCAAATAAAAGGCCCCCTCAAACGAATCAAACCTCAGAGGTTCTGGCTCGTCAGTCGTTTGCGATAGCGGGAACAGATTGTACTTTGTCGCGAGACACTTTCCCCAGTGGTCTATCAGTCCGGTTTCAATCATCTGAGAGATCTTCTCGTCGAAGAACGGCTTATACGGAGAGTCCTTCTGCAGGCCGATGGCGATGGGCAAGGCTATAAGGGGTTGTTGCATACATCCTGACACTGGATAGAACAGTTTCAGACATCGAACTCTCTTCGATTAAGATTCCGCTTAGCACTTGCGAGAAGATGGCGTAGTCCCCACGTGAAACGCGGTCTTCCCTCTGTCCTTTATCAGTTTCTAGTCTGAATCTGTCAGCGAACTCGAGGATGTACTTGTCTTCCGTGTATCGTAGCTTTGTGTCGCGTCCGAAGGTGTCCTCACCCCAGTAGAGACCCTTGGTTACGAGATCCTCTACGCTGTCTATCGGCGACGAGTAAGGTGGAGAAGATAGAAGAGAGGTGTACTGTGTGGAATAGGACGTCATGGCCAACAAACTGAGCAAAGCCCAAGACAAGAACAATATGCGCAAACAATTTGGCAAACAAGTCACAGAAGAAGGACTGTTACCCACAGAAATCGCTACAATGTCAAAAATAACGACGACTATATTTTCATGTGAATTTTTCCCCGGGGATATTTTTGAGAACAACCAAAGTACGATGGTGAAGAATATTAGCGAGAACAAGAAGTTTCTCCATGAATCTCCGCTCCATGCCAGGCAAATGAGCATCCCTGCCGGCAGTTTCTTCGGGCGTGGGACAAGGAAAGTGAGCAAAAGTCTTTCCCAAGGTATGGTCATGTCTATCACTGTCATCCGACCGTAGGTCATCCACAAAGAGCATAGAGCTACGTCAGATTTTCTTTTCCGAATATCTAGATAAAGCTTCTTGTATCCTGAAATACTGGTCTTGTTGCTTGGTAGATCCGTCAGAGGCCTCCATCTTATCTTCCAGCCACTCAGAATAGCGCGTATCATCCTCACTTCTATCCCGTCATACTCTATTTCTGTACGATTTTCTTCAGAGTGAAGATATATTACGAATGGAGGACACTCAAATAAGGAAATGTTGATCTCACGGTGGTCCTTCAACAAGTTGCTTTTCATATATTTCCGCTGCCTAATCTTTAAACTGACATTTCTTTGACCATGTTCATACAAATGACCCCTCCCTAGATTCAATATGTCATACCTCGACTCTTTTACACTCTTCACAGCCAACAACAATTTCATTAAGCTCGGCATCTTTAAATTATAGGGTCCTATCCTATCGACGGCTCCAAGATAAAATATTAATACTTTACTAAAAGGAGTAATGTCACAGCTTTTGTTTGTTCCACCAGAAATAATACGAGACAGCTGCTTAGAACTTTCACAGACGGTAATTAGATTCTTGCAAGATATTTGGTGCTTTATTCCAAAAGTAGGTGTGCCATTGAAAATTATCAATCCTTGTAAGAGTTGAAAATTCAGCGCAGCTAACAATCCAGCTTCTGCATGCCTACTAATTGTGAGGAATTTTAAGCATGGGTATTCTTGTGAAAATACATATTTAATTGCCTCGCCTACCATTGATGAATCAAATGACGGTGGCACTACACGTTGAAATGTGAGAACAGAAATATGTGTTAAATTAACATACAATCAAATCTAATCACGCCATTTTCTTGCAGGATAGGCAATAAATCGTACATATAGCTCAAAAACCACAAATACTTACCTAATACATCCTCACTAACTTCCTTCGCACTTCTTTTTTACTTGCATACTCCCTTCACTTCAACAACATCCAAGCATCGAGTAATGATTACTCTTTTATTTTAAAAACTCTTTATGTCCCTCTTTATCAGACATTCATCTACAACATTTAGCCTCGGCTTACATGGCCTAACCCTTTCGTTTGATCCACACACTCTACCTTCATATATTTGATTCGCCACTCAATCTACACTCATACTCTCAACATAACCAAACCAACATAAGACGCTTTTTTTTACACTTCCCTAATGGATTCCCTTTCAAACAGCACTCCTCCAACACCCATTCATTACTGACGTGGTTCTTTGAAGTTTTTCCACATATATTTATATACTTCATTACAACCTCATTCACCTTGACCTTGTGTTGGTGCTAGCACACTTTTATGTACTGCCATCTTTGTTTGTTTGGATATTACTTCATTCTTTGCAATAGTCCACACACATCCAACTATTCCACGAGATGCATTCACCCGTTGGAACAAAACGAAAGAGGACGTAGTTGAGTGCGCGAAGATGTGTGTGGAGCTGGGTGGTTGGAAACTAAAAAGAGATGCATGATGGGATGAACAGGTGAAAGAAGCTGTAGGAGAAGAGAGAAAAAACGCATACAAATTTATGAATGCTGTGAAGAGTGAGACAGAACGTAAGAGGATGTGGGATGTATAAAAAAATAAAAAGATTTAATGCAAATAATGTAATATATAATAGCTAGGAGCAAATGAGATTAATAGAAGGAGAAAGAATTCAAAATGATTTTGAAGGAAATAAGAAGCGGTTCTGGAAGTGGGTGGAAAGAATGAAACAAGGATTGCAAGGAAAGATCAATGGCACTCACAATGGACGTGATAAGTTTATCCGGGATGAAAACAGTATGAGAGAAGCAATGGAGGAAGTATTTTGAAGGAAATAAGAAGGGGTTCTGGAAGTGGTTAAAGAGAATGAAACAAGGATTGCAAGGAAAGATCAATGGCACTCACAATGGACGTGATGAGTTGATCTGGGATGAAAACAGTATGAGAGAGCGACGGAGAAAGTATTTTGGGCAATTGAATGACGAAAACCTAGATATGGTAGAAGAAATTAGGGAAAATGTTATTCTGAGTGAAATAGTTAATGAGGCTGATGTGTTAAAAGCTACGAAAGTGTTAAACTAATGGCAATGCTACTAATATAGATGGGGGGAACACATGTGAAAGGTCTAAGTTTGGGGACATGGTACTACTTGCCAGATCGTGTGGGTTGTTCCATGTGTGTACAGGGATTCAGAATGTTCCTAATGACTGGAAGAATGCTTTCATTGTTCTTTTGTACAAAAGCAAAGGCAGTAAGAGCGAATGTAAGTAGTATAGGGCACTTAATTTGTTAAGTATTCCAGGCAAAGTTTTTGGGAGAGGATTAATTGAGAGGTTGGGTGTAAATACTATGGACAAGATTTGAGGTGTGCAATGTGTTTTCATGTCAGGTAATGTTGCACGGATCAGGTATTTGCATCGCAACACATGATTGAGAAGCTTATGGCAGTAAAAAAAATAAAGTGTATTTAGCATTTGTTGATCTAGAGAGAGCTTACCGTCGTGTGAATAGGCGTTTGCTCTGGATTGTTTTGTGAGAGTGTGTTGAGGATGCATGGTTAATAAATGTAATTATGGCAGTATTTGTTGGAAGTGAATCGTGCGTTAGGGTGGCTGGAGAATTGAGCGAATGGTTTGACATTGACATTGATCAGGAAATTTGAAAAGGTTGTGTCAATAAAAACAGTTATTATACATATATTCATGCTTTCTAACTACATATATGCATAGTACATATATTTATTGAAATAAATATATTTAAATGTAAGGACTAGCACCAGTAAAATAATTTCCGAGGTGGACTGAAATATTTACTAGGTGATCAAAGCTTTGTGAGGCTTTAAATTAGATCTTTTCTCTTCGCTTACATGTTTATTAAACTTATAATGTCTATGATTTGCACGTTTTCGAAAAAAGTAAATAAAAAATGCATGTAATATAAACTTATTATATCGGTATGCGGATGTTTTTGAAGCGAAGGGAGTATGCAAGGATAAGGAAGTGTGGAGAAAGTTAGTGAGAGTGGATTAAGTACGGAGTTGTGGTTTCTTGAGATAAAGGTACAGTTTCTTGCCTACCCCATAAGGGAACGGAGTGATTATGTATGTATGTGTGAATGACACACTGGAGGAATAAATGACACTCACATATTAAACTGCTTCCACTGGACAAATCGTTTAAAGAAACCATCTTTTAAAACCTTATTCTTCCACACAAGTCGTGAAACCAAAATCAACAATGTCACGACTAATGATAGTATAATCCAAAACTTAGTTCCGTTAGTTTGAAATAAACTTTCAAATCTGAGGTAAAGTTTCAATAAAATACCGAGTTTTATACAAACAACTGTTTATTTAATCGATCTAATAAAATCTCACAGAAAAACAAACAACAACATTAAATCGGATTATTTACCCATCAAATTGTATAATTGTTTCAAAATGTTATTTTGAAGTGTCCTCAGATTTGGTTCGAGTACAAAAATAATCCAAAATTTCTTTATTTATGACTATTCGTTGTTAGAATTAATTGTGCGTGCGGTGAACAATATTAAACCACAAAAGCACCATTCAAAGAACCACGCAAAGTGTTTGTATTATTTATTTTACCGTAAAGGAAAACAAACGCGGCAACTTTGAAGAACATTATTACAGCTAAGCACAGTTTAAATATTTGAACTTCCATTGTTAGATACGAATCATAATCGATATTGGCATGTTTACAATCAGTCGTACCTACCTCCTTATCGTAAACCCAGCCGTAACGTAGTCAAATATTGAAACTCTCTTTTTTTTTAATTCAAGGTCAAATTATTGATTGTTTCTTCCTTTTTTTTATTCATCCTCAATAATTCCCAGTGTTTATTTCACGTCCTCGGACATTTCATTTCGGCCAATCCCTTTTGAAGAAAAAAAAAATGCAACTCCCCTTACGACTGCGCTTACGACAATGCAACTCCCCTTATGACTGCGCTTACGACAACGGATGAAACATGAACCGTTGGTTATAATTGCATCAGTTTTATACCCTCAGTAAAAATATAAACAAGCAATAATATATTATTTGAGCTATATTACAAATTATAGTATTTCTAATGTAACGAGGAACCTTACCTTATTGTTGATACATTGATCTTATGGTGTGTTTATCTTCAAGCCAACATTACCTTATTGTTGGTACATTGATCTTATGGTGTGTTTATCTTCAAGCCAACATTACCTTATTGTTGGTACATTGATCTTATGGTGTTTTTATCTTCAAGCCAACATTACCTTATTGTTGGTACATTGATCTTATGGTGTGTTTATCTTCAAGCCAACATTACATTATTGTTGATACATTGATCTTATGGCGTGTTTATCTTCAAGACAACATTACCTTATTGTTGATACATTGATCTTATGGTGTGTTTATCTTCAAGCCAACATTACATTATTGTTGGTACATTGATTTCATGGCGTGTTTATCTTCAAGCCAACATTACATTATTGTTGGTACATTGATTTCATGGCGTGTTTATCTTCAAGCTAACATTACCTTATTGTTGGTACATTGATCTTATGGTGTGTTTATCTTCAAGACAACATTATTTTGAAGTACGCGCAAATTAAACGTTAAACCAAAATTATGCCAGATGTATTGGACGAATTATAACGACTTACAACCAACAAACGTCATTGAGAGTGTTAAATTATTTTTTAAACAAAATATTCCGTACATTGGTGTGTGGAATTGGTCAATTAGAATGCACATTGTGGTGAAAAATAATCTGTTAGTAGACTTTGCACGTGTTTGAAAATAATCTATAACCATAGCTAATAATTTAAACTTGTATCTCACATTTAATTATTTTAAATGTATTTATGGTCAAATATTTTTAAATGTTAAATTTTTTTTTGGATCAACAGGATGTATTCAGCCGTTATTCTTAGTACTAAAATTTGTAATACATAACGGATTGTTAATATAGCTGCTACCTAGCTCTATAATGAACACGACTCCGGCCAGGGTCAAACCTAGACAAACCAAATAAAAGGCCCCTTCTAACGATTCGGTGCTCAGAGGTTCTGGTTCGTCCTCGTCAACCAAGATCCGGAACATGTCCTTCATGTAGTACAGTCCGTACATCCTCACGACGTCTTCGCGCCAGTGGTTTATCAGTCCGGCTTCAGCCATCCAAGAGATCTTCTCGTCGAACCACCTTTTATACCGCGAGTTTTTCCGAAGTCCAATTGAGATATGCAACGTCATAAGAGGCTCCTTCATAGCCATCATCTTCCCGCGGACGGTCGCCGACAGCAAGTTGGACTCGACCAGGAGGTCTTCCATCACCTGCGAGAAGAGGGCGTAGTCCCCGCGAGCGACGCGTTCCTCCCTCTGCCCCTCGCCGGTCTCCAGACGGAATCTGCTCACGAACTCTACTATATATTCGTCGTCCGTGTAGTGGAGCATCCCTTTGACGCCATCTATGACGTCACCCCAGTAGAGGCCCTCATTGACGAGCTCTCTGACGTTGTCAACCGACGACGAGTATGGGGGGGAGGCCAGGAGAGAGGTGTACTCTGTCGAGTAGGACGTCGTGGCGAGCAGACTGAAGAAAGACCACGACAAGAACAAGACGCCCAAAGAATTCGGCAAAGGATTCGCTGAAGGACTGTTGGTCACGGAAATGGCGACGACGTCGAAGAACCCGTTTATCAGTTTCAGTCGCGCTGTTTCTCCAGGCGATGTCTTAGAAAACATCCAAAGTACCGAAACAAAGGATATCACCGATATCAGGAAGTTCCTCCACGACTTCCTGTCCCATGCAAGGTAGAGGATCATCCTCGAGGGCAGCCTCTTCGGACGCGGGACCAGGAAAGTCAGAGAGACTCTTTCCCAAGGGACGGTCATGTCGATCTTGGCCAGTCGGCCGTTAGTGAGCCACATTGAACATAGGCCCACGTCAGCCTGTCCTCTCTGAAGCTCTAAGCTCACCTTGGTGTGCTTTGAGATCTTGGATGAGACGTCAGGGAGAGGCTTCCAGATCACTTCTCGTTCACCTAACATCGCCCTGATCATCCTCACCTCAATCCCGTCGTACCTCACTCTTGATCGGTTATCGTCAAGTTGGCGGTACGTGACGAACGGGGGACACTCGTATAATGAGATGTTGACGCTTTCCGAAAGTTTGGGATTCGTTGTTTCGAGACTTCTGACTCTTTCCCGTTTTCCATACACTCTTCCATTTTCCACGTTCAGGATCTGGTACTTTGAGTCCTTAGGGCTGTCCCCAACCAAAAATAATGCAATTACAATCGAGAGTGTAAAATTACCATAATTAATCAAACCTATATCCCCGTAGTAAAATATCAACATTTTTTCAGACGGTGTCACGTAAGATTTATCCACGCTACGCCAAGAATTGATCCAGGTGAATTGTTCGTAATTTTCACATACTGCGATAAGGTTTTTACAAAATATTTGTTGTTCCTTATCAAAACTTGGAGCTTTATCGGAGACCACCAATCCATGTAAAATTTGAAAGCTCATCCCGGATAATACTCTATCTTCTAAGTCACTGCCCAGTGTCAGAAACTGTACGCATGAGTGGTCTGACGAGAATTCCCTTTTAACAACATCACCTACCAGTGATAGGTCAAATGATTCTGTCGGGACATATTTCAAAATAGAAAAAGAACTGTGTGTTGTCAGTATGAATAAGAAAATAAAGCTCATTCTAATGCTGATAAACTTCATAGTAAAGATATTTACGAAATTAAGTAATGTATACATTTGAAATACAATCAAAGTTCACCCAAGACTCACGTATTAAATTGTTATGGAACCCCCGCAATGCTCTGCATTTTAAACACAATTTGGATCAACAATTTATAAATTTCAACTCGGGCAGTAACAATCAAAACATTTAGTTTCAAAGGATTCACTTTTTCTTAATAAAATTTGAATTAAATCTCCATTACACCAGAAAACGTTTTGTTTGTTGTGATAGTTGCTTAGTTAATGTCTTGCTGTGCAGTCATTTTTTTTCTCGTATTTTTTGAATTTAATTAAATTATTTTTAAAAAAAATTCCTGACTAATGATCGTATAATTGCCGTAGTTGACTCATAGATGCATACACAATTTGTATTATAAATTACTGCATTTCAAGGTAATTTCCCATGACATTGGAAGCTATTACCTGGAATAATAACTCGCATCAATAAATTTTAACGTAATAAAACAATAAACTTTTAAAGATAATCAAAAAGGTTGGATTTTTTTTCAGCGAAGGGGAAAAAAACCTCATTATTTTGAAAGCATTTCTTCTCTCATATTGACACACACATTACCATTTATTGACAATTTTACAGTTATCTTTACAACATCTTAAAAATTACATTATTACGAGTAGGACAACAATATAAGGGATTAAACATTAATAATATTTTAATGAAATTTCAAATAAGAAAGTATAACGATAAATATCTTAGTTTGGTTCAGCGTGGTTGAAATATATCAAAACCAATTTGGATTAATATATTCTATTTTTAAAAATCTCATCCCTTTAGGAATAAAATATAATTTTTTATTCATCGAAATAAAGTCTTAATGTGGAAATGTAGGCGACGTGAGAAAAGACCAGTGTTTTTTAGAGTCTTTATAGCAAAACATGTTTTTTGACCAAAATAAATTTTAAAAATATTTTCTAAGAAGCAACGTTTAGTTTACTTTTCTTCACCCTTTGATATCAACAATTGTATAATAACTTTCATAAGCATTGCGGCATTAGATGAGAAACTCTTTAAATGAAGATAAATATTATTATTATTAGCACCGCGTCTTACTACCCGTTCGGGTTATACGCACTTACGCTAATGTGTAATGGTAGGGTGAT
>CABEEJ010008445.1:0-23838 GCA_901482245.1 Timema douglasi
TGAGAACGAAATAGACTTTACACATCAAACACCAAGTGCTAACTGAGATAACACACTATAGAAATAAGGCATGTAGCAAAAATGCAAAGTGCAATAACGACATTATTTCTCTCTCTCGTCCATTTTTAGAAACTCACTCAAGTCGTTCTTCCAGTAAAAAGTACTCAAGATTCCTTTTCATTTTTTTCAATTAACTCAAAACTGACCATTTTTGAGTTATGTCATTATTCTCGCAAATGAGCGATGTAAATTTGTGAATTATTTATTTTTTCTCAAATGTTTAAGAAATCCACTATTTATGAAATGAGAAAACTTATAAGTTGTATGTCTATGCATATTCTATTCATTTTATTCAGATGTAGTGTGTTTGGAAAACTTTCTTTTATATTGTATTTCATTATTTTAATGTATAAATATCACCTTTTGTGAAACATACTATGTTGTGGAGCAATGTTTCACTAAAGCTTCCTTGTTAGTTCACCGTCAACTATAAAATTAAAATACATAATAAATGTAATTAAATATACATTTATATATTCATATACATATAGTTTGTCAAACATTAAAAATATATATACCCTTTAGCCTCAAATATTTTAATAAATATATTGTAAATATGTCACCGGTAACCAAATATAAACCACTTCGGTATCGTCACTTTTGCTATAGACTGAATTGCTGATGAAAGATTATTATTATTAGCACCGCGTCTTACTACCCGTCCGGGTTATACGCACTTACGCTAATGTGTAGTGGTAGGATGATTGTGAGATGAAATGGAGGACCCACAGTTTAACGTGGAATCCGAACCACGGTGGAGGTCTGGCATTCATCACATTCACAAGATGTCTTGTCAGAGGTGAAGGAAGGGTTTGGTAATCAGATAAATCTGTGCCGGGACCGTGGATTGAACCCCAGCCGCCAGCACAGAAGTCTGACACCTTACCCCTAGACCGCCAGGTCACCTCTGATGAAAGAGATATCGGGATTTGAAACCTGTTCGGGTGTCCAAGGGTGTTATTTTTTCTAAATAATTTTTCACACTCTCTTTCCATGCAAAATGTGGGTGGACTTTCTCTAAAATCAACCTTCCTCATCCCTAACTCATTAACTTGAAATATAGGCATGTATGCGTATGCTTAAAAAACTCAAAAAAAGCAAAGTCGTAATTACTACTATCCTTATATTTAGTCCAGTTGTCCCGAATTTTATGTTTTAAGTTTTCTATAAGTTTTATCTCATATCAGTTTCATTGCTTGAAATGCACCAAAATTTCCCAATGAAAATCATTTCCAAAAGTTCCATATTTGCATTTGTGTTTTTTAAAAAAAACTTGAGTCTAGCTAACAAACTAACGAACAAACAATCCTCAAATAAAACGACAGAAAACAATGAAATGAAAGTATCTATGTCCCCAAAATAAAAAAAGATAAAAATAAAAAAATAGAGAAAATATGTCTGAAGACTTCATTCCCCGTACTGAAACTCCCCTAAAAACAAGCATAGCTCTTTTTACCATGATGAAAACAAAACAGCCAGCAACAGAAAATGCCATAAAAGCACTCGCCAGTGAAATGCCTATTCTAATTTTCATTCTGAGTTGTGTGTGTGTGTCCAACTCTCCCTTCCCCGTACAACTCCTACTTTCTCTCTAACCCCCTGAATCCCTCTCCCCCTTCTATTCCCATCCCGTGTAAACTTCCTTTGACCACAATATCCTCTCTGAAATGCAAACATCCCTATTCTATCTCTGTTTTTTTGTTTTGTTTAGTTTAATAAAAGTGACCGAGTCCATACTTTAATACAAAACAAGTGAGCCTACCTAAGGTACAGTTTTATCCAAATAAATATTCAATCCCATTTTTGGTTATAAGCAAAGTAAATTTTAAAACTAAAGACATACATTTTAAAAATACAAAAAATAATTTTCTAGCACGTATTATAATTATAATATGAACAATTAGATTGTTAACAAGATAAATTGTTATTTAAGACGACTAGTGTGACGTCATGTTTTAAAGTGTTAACACTTATCTCAATCGTTGGCGTGTATTTCTATTCAGCTATAAGTTCAGGGTACGATTCCAGGCATGACCGAAAAATGTAACATTGATGAAAAGTGGGTTTCCCCTTTAACCGTGCTGAATTAATGGCTGGGGGCTGGATGTTGTGTCTGTTCTATATTTAAGTTGGTTTAACTGTCGTACGTTGATATAATCAGTCGGTTTAAAACGTGCACGTTAAGTACCTTAAATAAATGAAAAATATGTTTGAATTTTAGCGATTCAATTAAATTAAGGTCTTTATTAAATTAAATGTATATTTCTAAGGCCTCGATTTAATTAAATGCATATTTTTAAGGCCTATTGAAGAAGAACAGAAAAATTTAATTTTCACAGTAATATTACTAGATATAATTTTACGTATTCAGGTTAATATATTATCAATGCCTATAAATAACCATAATATAATAGCATTATTTATTTGGTAATATAAATCACTATTTTAACCTGAATATATAAAATTAGATCTAGTTATCTTTCTGTGAAAACGATAAAATTGTATCAAAGTTAAACGCAAACATTTAGGCCTATGTTGTATTTTATAAATGGCCCTTTATATAAAAATTGTACATTTTATGCATATACTGTAGTTTATAGAAAGTAAATTTATTTCAAATCTATGCGCATGTAAAATGTAACAACTAGGTAGTAAAGACAGTAAACATGGGTGTTCGGACAGAGGCGTTAGTCTCGTCTAGTCTGATTTGCTGGTGGATAAGAGTTATGGGTTTGAATCTCTACCAAATTTTCTGAAGTAAGTTCCTAAAGATTTTCCTACTATTTCATCATACAAATTCTGGTACATTTACTTTGAATTCTACTTTTATTACTCCTGCTTTATTAAAGTAAATATTGGGATATATCGGATAGGTAGTGGACTCAAGACTTAAGTGAGAAAAAAGTATTAGTAGATACAGTTTACTAGATTGTTCTACTATTGTACTTTATTTAAAAGTATTTTGTAGTAATATAAAAAAATCTAAGATAAAAAATGCCAATTGGATATTTATTAACATACTATATTGTGAGTCCAGAGCAATAAGCGCTACTCAAATATTTGAAAACTGTATTTTATTGTGCAAGCTTTATTGTTGATCGTTATTATTTGAGATCATTTTCAATTTGCATTTCGTTATAAATAAAATTATCTCTACTATTGCATGCAACCGCTTTTTTTTATATAAACACGAAGGAGTGGTGTATAATTATGTACAATCAAGCGGTTTAAATGCAATAGCAGATATTAATACAAAGAGTTAAACACCCCTGCCTCACTTTTCCCATCAAGTACAATAATAGAGATCTAAAATGCTCTCTTTGATGACTATATAATTATTTACTCTTTTTTTTTTCACGGTATCTTACCGGGCTATAAGTGAATGATCACCCTATTAAGGACAATATATTAGAAAGGTATAATTAAAAAAAAAGTACCCTCATTTAGAAAGAAGGAAACGGTACACCGTTTAGGAAAAGACACTCACTACACCTACCAGAGAATCGAGCCCTGACCTCTCCGTAACCATAAAACGAGATCATATGAGAATGACACTTTGTACGCTTGTCTACTTGTGAATGTTCCTCCTACTTTTGTTAGACTAACCTTTGCAGAGGAACTTAGATTTTATAAGCATTACAAACATTGTATTACGGTATCTTACATACACAACACATAGTCAAATAGTCCCAGATTTTATTTCTCATCAATTTGTGGATGGATAGAAATAACAACTACAAGGTCACTCACTTTGCTGGCCACATGGTCTGACGCGCTACTCTAGCAGTAGATTAGACTTCCGATGAAGGGGAGATCGAGGTTCGAATCTCGGTCGGGTGTATTGAGTATGGTTTTTACAAAATGATTTTCCAATCTCCCTAAACGTAAACGTGAGTACACTTCCTATAAATATAGCCTTCCTCCCAAAGACCATTAGAGTAATTAGTACACAAGCGTTTAACCCGAATGGGTAGTAGGACGTATTTAAAAAAACTACAAGTTAAGGGAACAACATAAATAAATTCTGATATAACATTATCCAATAAATACTTGTGTTTAATTTTGTATACAAAATACTATGTCTCTTTTGGACATTAAAACTAATCCAATAATTTAATTTCCCCCCAGATTCAAATAGGTCCAACAGTTTTATAAATAATTTTATAAATATTTAGAATAGTGTTTGGGCGTAAGTATACTTAACAAGAGTGTTATTCAAAAAACGTATTTCTTCTTTCATTGACTAGTTATGTAAACTTGTTTCGATAATAGCATACATTATTTCCAACATATTCTCGTGGAATAAAAATGACAGCTCTGAGCTACATAAATCTGTAGCTCAGTGTTTGGAAATATTGCCAATATCAATGTACCGTTGCAGAGTGGACGCCCATATGTACTAATATTACATACTTTTCAAGAGGGCTCTTTTCATGTACCGATGAGACAAGGGTATTAATGATGGTGATAGTGAATATGATGGGGTAGAGCCAATGAATATCTTAACTTAGCTTAAGCCTAATTAACCGAACCATGGTGTCTATGGGAATTATTCCCCTTTCAAGAATAATTCATTCGGTACCGACCGGGAATCGAGTCGAGGACCACTAGATTAGCAGCCACGGGCTCTGACCAATAAAACGAGGTCGGTTGTATCCTCATTTTTGTGGTAGTCACGTGATTAATCTTATTTTAGACATACTGTTTCTTAAATACATATGTAAAATGGTGAAATAAATAGCTAATAATATGTCCACATCGCATAATGCAGCGTTGATGTCCTCCGCATGAATAAAAACGTCAGGACATTCGGTTTAATAAGGGCATAAAATGACTTAAATGTTATAAGTAAGTAAATTGTTCACGCAAATAAGCCAACTAAATTCTATAATGAAGGCAACTTTCCCTTAAGTTGAGGGTGTAGGGATCACGACAAAAGGTAAGGTTTTTTTTACAGTTTTTGTGTATTAAAGAATGTTTTGATAAGAGAAATAAAATATTTCTCCAGTAAAAATATAGAGAATAATTTTCTTCACATGGTTACCTCAACAGTTCTTGAATATCTGTCAAGGAATTTAATGACAACTTTTTATATCCATTTAAAAAGTTCCTCTTTAAATGACGCTATAATCATGATAGATATTCAACAAATGTTTTTATTTGTGTTTTTTTTAGCACCGCGTCTTAAACCCATTTGGGTTCTGTACTAATTAAGCTAATGGATTTAAGGATCAGGAAGGTTATATTTAGAGGAAGCGTATTCACATTTGCGTGGAAGGAGAGTGGAAAACCATTTTAGAAAAACCATCCTCAATACACCCGACCGAGATTCGAGCTTCAATCTCTCTGTCATCGGCAGTATAGTTTACTGCGAGATTGGCGTGTTAGACCACACACCCACTCCAACGGGTTTCAACAACTGTTGAAATCACCATGTGACGAAAATTAAAGTATAGGCCTATGTTTCTAATAAAGTAATATTTTATTTATTTTGAACAAAAAAAACTGCAAAAACCCTAACCTTTTCTTGCATCCCTTACATTCCCGCCTTGAAGCACAGATATTGAGGTGCATGTTCCCTCCCCCAGGGGCGTAACCTCACTGCAATGGGCCCATGGCAAAACTTTCAAGGTGGGCCCCTTTCTAATAAAAGAAAAACTCCTTCGACCCCCTCCCTCGCCCCCCAAATTATTTTATTTGTAATTTTAGATTATAATAAATTACATTAGCATTTATAATTTGAATTATTCTCTAAATTTCGTAATACAGGTCTACAATTGTCTACAAATAAATGTTACTGGAAAATGGAAACTAATAATATAATGTAAAAAAATATTTTAATTGAATAAGACTATATTAATCAATATTATAAACAAAGCCATAAACTATATATATACTTACAGAAGCTAAAGAAATATCGACATTTAATTCTATTTATTCTTGCTTTGATCCCTGCAAAATTTCTATAATTTATTCAAAAGTTTTTTTAAAGATTTATTGATAACCTTGTTTAATATTGATTTTGCAGAAAAATATGTACGTAGGTTTTGTGGAACATGAAACTATTCAAGATAAAAGTGACTATTGAGTAATTTTTTATTGAATAATAAGTGTTTATAAGAAACAAAAACGACATTTTTATCTCTTACCAAATTAATTTTGGGCGGGTGGGCCTTTGTGGTGGGCCCCACTTTGGTCATGTGCCTGCGATATTTTGCCACCTACGCCCCCCCCCTACATAATTACGCTACTGCCCTTCCGCACCCTCTTTTTCCCCCAAACACCCCCATGATTACAATTTTTTAAATGTTGTTATTTTTAAAATGTTGTTTTTTATTAAGTGATTTTATTAAGTGATATTATTGAATAAATAATATGTATTATATATTTTCATGGTTTGAAACAATATTATTTTTATGGATGCTTATTTCGAGACATTTTATTGTTTATTAGGATACCAAATGTTATTCTTAGAATACAGGCTTATTACTAATGTGAATTCATATTCTTTAAAACTCCCGAATAAATTATTTGCTAAACTATATAGCCAAGAGTTGACGAAAATTGTTTATTAATAATGAAACTTTCTTTCTTTTCGGACTATAACTCCCTCAGCAATTACCTGACTGCATTCGTGCAACCATCTACAAGTCATTAATAGATAAAACGAAAAGACAAAGGAAACTTTATTTTATTTAATCGATCTTTAAAAGTTTTTTCCTAAACAATAGAATTTTTTTTTCATATTCTCTCTATTATGCAATATTTAGTAAAGAGTGAGGTGAAATAGCTGAATATTTTAAACTATTTTTAGTGGTTTTAACTTTGATAATGAACCAACCCTCGTAATTGAAATTATGGTCTAAAACAGGTTGGTCCAACTTTATTTTTTTACCCCAAGAGCCAAATCTGATTAGTTTTCACTGCGGGCCGAATATATATTTAGTAATCACATCAAGATAATATATTACTACAAAAACAATAGATAAACAATTATAATTAATGCTTATAATAAATTATATTGTTTATTAGTAGAATCTTTTAAATTTTATTGCTAAAAAAGTTTATTGCACTCCCAAAAATATATTATGAAATATGTATGCAAATACGTTCACAAAACATCTTAGCATTATACATATGTCTAATGCTAAGATGTTATGCGATATATTTTTATTAATCAAATCAGTGCATAATAAAATGCAATCATGACTTTTTTATCTACATATTTTTGTTTGAATCATTATATCACATCTGCCATCGAGGGTTTCCCTTTAATATTCCTCCAGGATAATGTGAGGACCACATTTTCAGTAAGCGTAGGTCGCATTTAGCCCGCGGACAGCCAGTTGGACCACACTGATCTAAGAAATTACTATAACAAAGGACTGGATTGCTGTTGACGTGGAGATCGGGGTTCAAATCCTGGTTAGATGTTTCGAGGCTGGTTTTATTATAAATGGTTTCTCTCACTCCCTATATGGAAATGGGAGTAACTTTCCGCTAAATTCTGCAATCCCCATCCCTACTGTATCAGCGTGGGCCTGAACACTTTACGAATATTCCACGCGGGCAGTAAGACGTGGTGACCAAAATAAAATAAACTTTACTGTTGACTTGGTTTCTAAAATAGAAATATATTGACTAAATAAAATGTATCAATTAATGTTTCTGGTTTAAGATATGTCATCTGATACCTTAGAATTGTATGAATTGACATTACGTTTTATTTTGAACGTAAGGGTATCTGGTTTAATTCCTACCAAGGTTTAAAAATTTATTATTGTTAAGTTTAGAACTTTTCATTTGATCGCCAGGGGACTGCGTATTGTGTTTGTTTACAATTCAGTCTGTTTATAAGTCAATCGATTGCTTTAAAAAGTGCATGGAAATTGTTTCTAAGGAAAAATTAGTTCTTTATCAATAAATTATAATTCCTCGAGTATAGATAACAGAAATTAAGATGATAATTTAAATAATCTACAGATTAAATCTCCTTGAGAGTGATTGAAAAACCACAAAATTAAGTGTGTGTCTTCAATATAATAGTAATTATAAAAGGTATAGGCCAACTTTCAAAGAGAAGTCCTTTAATTAAATACAAATACATTTTTTGTGATCCAAATTAATAATATTTTACTATAGTATTAGTGTTATTGAATATCTGTCATGAGCATCGAGGCATTAGACGAGAAACTTTTTCAAATGAAGAGAAAGAGTTTTCAGTCACTAAACTCAAGGACACCCACCCTTGAAAAATATCTAAGAGCTGTTAAGGGCACATTGTGAAGGAAATTGAACTACATATTTATACAGAAGATCTATTTAAATTTATTTTGACCAAAAATTGTTTTGACATAAAAAAAAATCACAGAAACAATTAACTTTTATTGCTTCCCCTACCTAAAAAAAATGCTGAAACTTCTGTAAGTGGGAAATAAACTGAACGTTTCGTTTTATTTGGCAAGAAAAATGAAGAAGGATTTGCAATAGAAAAACTGTAACTTACTAAATTTGACAGAATTTTTAATATTTATTATATATTACTAAACCATATTAAATCATATTGGTACACATGAAATATTACGATATTTCTTTATAGATAATCATTTGTAATCTCTTTACAACAAGTAAAGAATAAAAGGTTGAATCACTCACCACTCTGGCCCCAGTTGACCCGTCTCAGCAGACCACGGCTCTACAACACTTCCCGGCACTGTCTAAAATCTGACTGTGCCGAGGCCCAAGGTTCATTCCCCGTCGTGAGCACCAAGCCACGCCCAGAAAAAAATAAATGGTACGGAAATCCGCACGGACTTTCCCACTTTATTGTTTAAAAATGGAAATATTTACTCAAAGCTCGTTATATATTATGTGAAACGAAATAATATACACGAGCAAACCCAAACATAAATTGCACTATATTTATGTAAAACATTTTTTTAGTCATGGTTTAAAATTTTATAATTTTATTTTTAAAGAATTAATGTCCTCATTTGTGTGTTTGGACCGATACAAAAAATATCAATATTGGGTCCAACAAGGGTCAACACTTTGTATTAAAATTTCAACTTTGGGTTAAAATTTTCTACATTTTATTAGGTGTTGCAAATCTTCATGCCATCGCATTGCTATTACATTCCTCATTTATAAATTTTGACCAATAAAAAATGTAGATTTTGACTGTTAAATTTAAAATGTAGATAAATAATTGTTGTACAAACATTTCTCCTAAGAGGTTTAAGTAAAAACAACATAAACTTTTAGAGAGACTTGCTCTATGGCATTGGGAATTATTGCGTTAAAACTTAAAGTAGTATCTCTACAACTAAAGCACACAAAACTATAATAATATATCTGCCAATATCTCAAAAACGGTTGGATTTATAAAAATATATTTCACATAAAAGTTTTTTATTTTTAAGTATACTACAATTTTTAACGAAAAGTTATTTAGTATCTCAAATAGTTGCGGAGATACGGAAATTTCTGCTTCTGTAAAGTACCCTAAGATTCATTTTAGTAGAAAATGAAAATAGCCAGTTTATTTATAATCTTAATCAACGACTAGATACGAATTTTAATCAAAATCGTTAGAGCTGATTTTGATAAAATAGATTTTAACTATTTTCGCCCTTTATTAAAATACTCTTAATTTTAAGTTTGAACAGACACACAGACAGACGGCATTGAAAATACCCCTTTTTAGAGTTCGGAGGGTCATGAGACGTCGACGTCGATATTTCAGGTTAGATTTTTTTTTACGGTCGCAATACTTTAAAATTTTTGTTCGAAAAGTAAATATATATATGTATATGTATATATATATATATATATTTGCGTATAGCTTGAAAGTTATTGGTTATATAAAAATATGCTTCAAATTAAAGATTTGTACTAAAAATATACCTATATATTTGTAAAGATAAGTAATATTATATCTCAAATAGCTAAGAAAATATTATATAAAAAAATATATAATTTACGCATTAGACCCGAGCCCTTAAATTCATTTTTACGAAATATTGAGAGTTGCCGTTTGTTTATAATATTTAGAAATGTTTAAAAATAAAATTTAATCAAAATCGTTGGAGCCGATTTTGAGAAAATCAACTTTTTCTCTTTTTGCCCATCAGTAAACTACCCTTAATTTTAGAGTTAGATATCCAATTCCAAAAAACCCTCGGGTCAACTCTATGAAAACCCTAGACACCAAGTTTTAGCCTGATCAGTAAAATAGTTTAGACTCTAGTTAGAGGTACAGACAGACAGACGGAAATTCAAAAACTACTTTTTCGGATTCGGGGGATCATAAAACGTCGAGAATCATCAAAATCTCGAGTTCAATTTTTGTTGACGATCACAATAGGTTCTTTCTCTACCTATAAGAGAGTGAGATAGTAAAAAGAATGATATGCAAGAGCGTTCACTGCGTTCTATTGACTGTGTTCGGCAAGCTCGTAGTCCAGTTCTTTCCACATAAGTCTGGAGAGGCGTGGTATAGCCCAGGATGTTCTAGAAGCATTCTGCCCCTTACCCCTCTCCCCCTCCTGTTATTCCTGCGACTTTAGAACACGTGGTGGATTCAAGGACTTTATAATGGTAGAATTCTGTAACTTTGACACATATTGTAATACTGGCTTTGTAGGTGAGCGACGTTGTTAAAGTTGATTAATATCTTCATACTCTAAATTCGCTTTTGGCTTAAATTATATTTAATATTTTCAAAATTATGGTTTCAGATTATATACATATTAAATAACTTAATTTTTGTCATTGAATTCACGTTAAATCGTCTTGGTATTTTTTTTACTCTTAAGGTCATGGTAAAAGTTAAAAGCTTGGTACGGTTAGAGTAAAACCATAATTTTAACTTTGATTCTATGCTTTAGTTTGTGGACATTTGGTCCCTGTGTTTTCACGTAATTTCTACATATCCACCTCACGGATGTTTTTTTTTAATCCTTTTGGTATCGATAGTTTGGTCGTTTGTTAACAGATAGTGGCTCCACTTATTTTAGTATCAGGTAGAGTTATAATCATCTTGTTATTTGTTGATAGATTATTTAATATTGTTGATACAGTTTAAAGTTTATCGTCTGTAGGTTGAGATAGGGCCGCAAGACGAGGAGTTTCCTCTGTAGTCATTGTTTTAATAAATGTACCTGATTTACGTTGCGTGTAGTTATACTCCATTCACGGTAGGAATTACTCTCTGAAAGGTCTTTTTTCCTACCAATATCCTATTATATAATAGATTTCTGGTAGGGAAAAAGGCCTTTCAGAAAACAATTCCTGCCGTGAACGGACTCTAGGTTTGAGACGGCCTGAAGGTGCAAAATACTATTTAATTTAATATTGATGTGTCGGCCGCCTCCAGATGAAAATAAGGGCCAGTAACGAGTTAATATTCCATAATTGAACTTTGAAAGCTTTAGAAAGTTAAACTTTCAGTCCCTTGGTGTTAAGTTTTTTTAGCATCTTTGGATCGCAAGTAGATTTATGTGCCGGCTGCTTGGCGTCGTCATTATTAAATTAAAGTTTGACTTTTTTGTGAATGATTACAAATTATGTACTGTTCAGATTTAGGAGGCCGATAAATTGATGAAGGTATATCATTTATTATTTTTGAGAACTGCCAATAAGAGCGCTTAGATCGGTGTTATATATTTTGAAGAGTGTATCCTCAATTTGTTATTCATATCAAAGATGTTTGATTTTGCCTGTATATTAAATTATGGCTGATTTAAAACAAAATAAATGGTTAGTAAAGTAAGTTTAGGATTTATTGCATCATGTTTTTTGAGCCGCCATTCATTGGCGAGAGTAGATTTTTTGCGAATATTATATGTTAGTTGTCTGATGCTGTGATTGATGCGAGGCAGTCCAGGAAACATGCCGCTTTCAAGCTTATTTGTTCACTACATCTCACATATTACATAAAGTTGTTTAGGCTATAACTATTTATATGGTTAATAAACCTTTGTATGCCTATTAAATCGGGTCCTTTCTTTGGAATGTCTAGTTTTACGGTAACAGAAAGCCGGGATTCAAATTCAAGTTGCGTGTACAGACTGTGGATCTTTTCTGAATGGTTTATCACTATCCCTCAACAAAAATGTGTGTACATTTTAAAGTTAATGGACTTTCCTAATCACTATTTATTTTATTTAATAAAAAGTGTGGATAGCCCGGAAATTTTAAAAGACAGCGTACAAAATGTCATCGTTTTACATATATGAAAACTACATTAGTGGTCACACCTCTCTCGCATTATAGAGAATTACCATTGGAAGGAAGGTTGAGGATCGAATCCCGGTATGTTGTACTTAGGTATTTTTATTTAAATTGTTTCATTCTTCTTCTATACCAATACGGGTACATTTCCTCAACTCAAACACGTAAGCGTGATTATTAATAATATATGTTCTTGGATACCAAACGGGTAGTGGAATGCGGTGAAAATAAAATCTGGTATCAAACCAGTCTCCCTCTTGCCTAAAGTCAACCTTTAAAATCTCTTGACGGGTCCAGGGTTCAATCCTCAGTCCCGGTACAGATTTATCTGATCACCCAACCCTTCCTTCACCTCTGACAATACATCTTGTGAATGTGTGGAATGCCCGGCCTCCACCGTGGTTCGGACTCCACGTTAAACTGTAGGTCCTTCATTTTATCTCACAATCACCCTACCATTACACATTAGCGTAAGTGCGTATAACCCGAACGATTATTAAGACGTGGTGATAATTATAATAATAATAAATTTCTTGACCTCAAAGATGAGAGAACAAAATTCTGGTGCTATTTTCAAACAGATTCGAACCAAGGTTCCATTATCGTGGGAACCTTACTCTGGCTCTAGCAATCCTAGGCACGTGGACGGGCAGTGGGAACCCCCTAAACACTCTCTATTTTTAGCCCGTTCCACATACATATTTAATGAAAACTGGCTGAAGCAGGGAAGGTAGGGGCGTAAAGAGAGAGACTGAGTGAGAGGGAGGAAAAGGGTGGAGTTGAATATGTAGCAGTAGGAATTGTATAGCCCAGGTATTCCGTGGCCCGCCCGCCAGCCCGCAGGTCGATACGGCCCGTGCCCTAGCAGTTTACGTACAACTCCACTAGGGGCGCTCTCGACCAATAGGAGGAGCTTTGACACGGCGCGACGGTTTAATGCATCGAGCGCCGTTAGCAGGGTAAGGTGGTTTCGGTGGTATGAAGGGCGATGGTGAATGTTTTAAACTTTTATAATCAGCTTTTGGGTTAGGTGTTTTTTTATCGAGATCCTTTTTTATTTTTTTTACGAATAAGGTTTAAACACCAGAGTGGGGTTGTAGATTTAGATAGCATGGATGGGAATGTTGGCTTAACACGCTTACAGTCAATAACACTTAACACTGGCAGAGTTAGCTCAGTGCTAGTGTGTAAGGCTCTGGCTCGAGAGCCCGGGGCTTAAATATTGGATAGAGGCATAACGGATGGTTTTGGACATTAATCGTTTTTAGAAATTTACCCAGGTGAATGCTGGCACATGCCTTTAAAATGTTTCTTCTTCGTGTGTCTGTAAATCAGTGTAAGTTTCGGAGAGCCTAAAATACCACTAAGACACACAAAACCCAAAATAACCAAACACTTTGTGTGTGTATATAAAGAGCCACTTCTTAACACAAAGCTATTATTAAGGTTAAGATGGAAGAAAACGCGAATTGAAAGTACTTACTTTTTTTTTCGTCATAAAATCTTTTTTTTTTTACCAAATTAAGTACTGCTTCTGTATATAGGCCTACATTTGGATTAGTTTCTTACATAACATAAGCTCGTATATGCTTTGGGTATTGCATAATTTGACAAGAACGTTTAATATTTATTTCAAAAATTTCTGATCAAATGCCTTGATGATCATGACAAATATTCAATAAAAAATTGAGAATATAAACTATGGGAAACTAAACAAAAAGAATCTATTAAAGCAATATTTAATTTATCAGGGCAAAATTTCTTAAACATTAAAATTGGTACGCTAAATCATGTCCCCTTACTTGCCATCTTAATGGTTAAGATAAGGAGGAAATTATAGGGGCTTTGAGGGAAGGGTCCTAAACGTATTGTAATATATATTTTTAATATTAAACTATATTTTTTATCTCCGATTATCTGTGTATTATAAACGTGGCACGCTCTAGCCTCTCATTTAGAAAAATTTTCCGGAACAGCACCCAATCTCACAACTTGAACGTAAACATAAACCAAAATAAATAAGAGGGTGTTGTGAAACTATGAAGACTAAAGATCTTGACAACGTCACAATAATAATAATATTTAGTACCGCGTCTTACTACCCGTTCGGGTTATACGCTTTAAGTACCAATTACTCTAATGGATTAGGACTTGGGAAGGTTAAATTAGAGGAAGTGAATCCGCACATGCGTGGAGGGAAAGTGGAAAATCATTTAGGAAAAACCACCCCAGTTCACCTGACCGAGATTCGAACCCCGATCTCCCCGTCCTCAGCAGTCGAGCTTCAACACGAATAGCGCGTTAGCCAACTACGCCACCGAGGCGTGTGATAACTTCGCAAGAAAGAAACATACGCATTATGTTTTTAGCTTTACGTCTTACTACCTGTTTGGGTTATACGCATGTGAACTAATTATGATAATGAGCTAGAGATGAGAAAGATTGAATTTAGAGGGAGTGTATCAGCATTTGCGTGGAAGGAGAGTGGAAAACCGTATGCGTCAAACCCCTCTCCATACATCTGAGCTGGATTCAAGCTATGATCTCCTTGCCATCGGCATTCCAATCTGTTGTAAAAGTGACGCCATAGACCATGTGGTCAGTAAAGCGGGTAACATACGGATTAGAGCGAAGCATTATACTGTCGCTTATGATAATACTACGCAATTATATTCGATTAAGCTTGTTGCATTGTGAAATCATCATCGAATTTAAATTTAATCTAGGGAAAGGATTTTAAGGGAGATTTAAAATATATTCAACCAAATAAGTTAATTTAAATTTCATCCACAGAAAACCTTGTGCAGAAATATTCAAAACCTCCATTTAAGCAAGTAAGATAAAATCATCTACAGAAATTACTGTGTAGAAATATCCAAAATCTTGATTTAAAAGAATAAAACCATTCCAATTTCATAAAGGAAAAGATACCTTGTATAAAAATATTCAAACATTAATTTGAGAAAATTAAAAAAACTCATCCCACCCTCTGAAAACTTTTTTCTGGATCATTGGTGTAATGTTGGTGTGGTTGAACAATAACTTACAGTAACAATGCCAACGGTTATTCCCGCAAAATATAAACATCATTAATGTGCAATAACGCAATAAGCAGAATATATTGTGAGGTAATTCACAGGAGAAATCTATTTTTTCTTAGTTTATGAAGACTTAGATATAAAATATCTCAGGGAATATAGCAAATCACAATGACTCTTTTGAAGCTTTGTTTAGTGCGAATTTGTTTTAAAAACTATTTTAATCTCTGCGCAAGTTTATTTAAGTCATAAAACTTTTTTTAACTTTTATATCTATACTACAATGACAAGCCCATAAAAATTTACATACCAGTTTTTAAAACCTTTACAGAATATTAATTATTTGTTTTCTTCACGATTAGTCCAACGTTTAGTGCTGGAGTCATGAAAATTCACCAATTTCTAATCGAATGTATTTAGAAAGGTTGATTATGGGGATACTCACTTTCATTCTTTTGAATATAAAGAAATTAAAGCCCACACAGAAAAATCATCCAGACCGTCAGAGTCTAGCTATAAACGTACTTACTTTTGTCAGTAAGGAAGACCTCAACATGTAAATTCAAAGAATTCTACAAAAGTAGAGAGCATATTGAATCCATAACAAAATAAAGTGATATATAAATGCATGCGGATAGTACACATTTCTCATCATTTTAAATTCCCCAGGATAAATATTTAGGGGAAGGCTTATATTAAATATAATATTGTGAAAATCATATCTATAATTAATATCCAAACAGTGGCTCTCCTTTAGATGCCAGAAGTTGATTAAGAAAATCAGAAGTTAGGGTTTTTAAGAATTCCTTACACCCAATTATATATATATATATATATATATATATATATATATATATATAATTGGGTGCAATATATATATATATATATATATATTGCAAAACTTTTAAAACTATGTTTATAACATTCTATTTATTGATTTTGGGTGGATGATCACTGTCAAATTGTCAAGTAATAGTCGATCATTACGTTTATTATAAACAAGTATTATAATCGATTATATATATATACAATTTCATATGAAACCATACTTCTCAAACAATTTTTTTTAAATTTTAGTTTGTGAGAAATGTTCGAGCTATATTAGACATATGTACTAACCATTCTAATTAGCTAGGGATGTGAAAAGCTGTATTTAGATTAAGTTAACCATCATTTGCGTTGAGTGGGACTGGAAAACCATGTAGGATAAATAACTTTCTCTGAACCTGACCGGGAATCGAATTTCAATCTCATTCTCATAGGCCGTATAGTCTATTGCGAGTGTGACGCCTTAGACCATACATTCACTGAAGCAAGTAACATAAGAATAAGAGCTAATATTAAAAATAAATAATATAGCTTAAAATTTAGTTATAATAAATATAACTCTTTTTTTATATTTAGCACCGCGTCTTTATAACTCAATAAAACTAACCATAGATGTACGTTTTAAATGAGCCCATGTAAGTCCGGTACTTGATATAACGTGTGTATATATTTTTTAGATGGTATTGTGTTTCTCCAAACTATTTTATTTGTTAGCAATTAAACATCGTCTGTTTAGTGTTCACTCAAAAACCACAGTTGTTAGCTACTCACCTAGGGTGATTAATGACACAATACAAATGTTTGTCGATGGAGTCAGAGGAATTAGGGAGGTTAGCACAATGACATATGCTCACTCATACGCTAAAAGAAAAATGATTCTTCCTGTGTGTTTGTGTTTTGAAAGGGGAGAGTGTTTTTTTTGTGGAATTTTTTTTCCCGGTACATATGCAATGTTATCAGCTTACATCCTAAAACAAACATGAATGGAGGTCGGACGTATGGACTTTGACAGGAATGTCTCAAAGTTGTCCTGGGGTAGGAGAGGGAAGGCAAGCAAGAAGTAAGGAGCGTAGCGACGCGCTCCCGACGGGGCAGAACGCCTCTCGTAGACATAGACGCTTCAGTAAAGAATAACGAAAAGAAGATATGTGAAAACAGTGTTTAGTTAGCAAACAAAACTGTGACAGGGCTCCTTTCATAAACATCGATCATTTACCAATAAAGGGTGGAAATAGGATTAGTCACTAACCTTACTTTATATGACGTCACCAAAGCTAAGGTAAGACACCTCTCATGGACGGTGTTGCTTGGTGAAGGAAGAAAGGAAAGTGTAAATGAAGAATTGATAGAGAATAGGAAGAATAAAGATTGAATAAGGGACAACTTTAATTTATCTAAAAACAAAGTAAGTGCAGGAATTATTCCATTCTTATCAATAATTTAGCATAGAATGGAAAGAGGATTAGTCACAAGTTTACCAAATCTACAAACAAAATCGAGGGGGAACTCCCACCATAAGACTCTATGATTTATCAAGGAAGAACAGAGACAGGTTGAGTTACTATTTTATTTTCCTCTACTGCCAAAGTTGGGGCAAAAAACTTCAAATTAAAGTCGACGGCTTAGCTAGGCAATGTTGCGGCAGTACGAGTCACTTCATTGTGTTTTCTTGAATTGAATAAAAATTGTATTTATGTTCTGTCTCACAAGATAATTCAACTCACTAGGAGATGGCCAACTTTCGGCCACTTGAATTATGTACCCCCCATTTATTGGTACCCTTAAAGTTGGCAAGCTTACCTATTTAGGGTCCAACTGTAACCGGTCAAGGTGAGATAGCTACCTATCTGAGTAAATGGAGTGCATCTTACTTGAAAGTATCCAAACATCCACCTTTAGCAACATATATATCCGACTTGAAGGTTAGCTAATGCCTACCTTCTTAAAATTTTGGGGATTTAACCATCAATAGGGTAGTATGTATTCCGAAACTACTAGCCTCTCCAGTAAATAATAAAAAACAATTATCCAATACAATAGTATCCTACAATAGTTTTCTAGGTGAGCAACACTTCAAATGTGTTTGGCGCTCCTCTGTTAAATGTTATCCCGATGTGGTTCAGCTGGAGAGTTATCTACTACACTTAGTGTGAAATAAGAAACAATTCCTCATCTCGCGCTTCCAAGCAATGTTATCACACAGTTGTTAGGTTGGAGAATAGTTGTATAAACCATTCTTTGTCTCATTTATCCATTAAAAGATATCCTAAATCTGTTCGTTGGCGAGCAGCACTGGCTATTAGGACTAGGCTTAGTGTTAATAAGAAACCATTTATACTCTATCTCTTCCAAGCATTGTTATCACACAGTTAGGTTGGAGAATAGTTATACAAGCCATTCCTCGTCTCATTTAGCCATTCAAAGATATGCTAAATGTGTTCTTTGGAAAGTAGCACTGGCTATTAGGCCTATGCTTAGTGTTAATAAGAAACCATTCCTACTCTTGATCTTCCAAGCATTGTTATCACACAGTTAGGTTGGAGAATAGTTATATAAGCCATTCCTCGTCTTATTTATCCATGCAAAGATATCCTAAATAGGTTCGTTGGAGAGCAACGCTACCAACTATGCTTAGTGTTAAGTAAGAGACCATTCCTACTCTCGCTCGTCCATGCAATTATATCCCACAGTTGTTCAGGTCAGAACTTCCGTAGAAGCAGGTCACGCTTCCAGTAGCGGCAGCGGCTGACACATACAGCAGAAGAGGCAACTGTCATCTTCGTCGACTTCAACACTTTTTTATTACTATTTTACCTTTTTTTTAACATTTGCCGCGTGGTGTTCGCTACAGAAAAAAAACATTTGTTATAAGGAAAGTGTCGGAGAAGGCGTGGATACTTCCTCATAGAGGGGAGGAAATGTTTTCTTTTAACTATCATGTTTCTCCCAAATAGTTTTAAAATAGTAAAAATTGTAGAGGACTAAAAATTAAATAAACAATATAAACGGTAGTTTGCCACCTAAGCTCAGTCAGTGCCGTTTCTGCCTACTGAGCTATGAGTCCAAAGTTCTATTCCTGACATGGCCGAAAATTTTTATCATTCGTAAAATGCGGGTTTCTCCTTTCACAGTGATAAATTAACGCCAAGGGGATGGATGTTGTGTCTGCTCTAAATTTAAGTTAATCTATAAGTCATGTGCTGATATAATCATTCGGTTCAAAAAGTGCATGTTAAATACTAGTAAGTGTACCTGCATGTGTGTGAAGGGAGAGTGTAAACACTTTTGGGAAAAACCCACCCTCAGAACACCCAACCGAGATTCACACCTCAATCCCCCTGTTATCGGCAGCAGTCTAGTATACTGCGACAGTAGCGCATCTACCTCGCGGCCGCCGGAGCGGATGGTGGAACTATATTTAAACGTTTATTTTTTATGAACAACCCCTGATAATAGTTTAAATCTAACATTTTTGTCCAAGAGAGTTAATTTTTAAAGTGATATTTATTTAAAAAAAAATAATCATGATATCCTTTATAAATCCCTTAAACCTACGTTTTAAATAAACGAACACATTATTGATTCCAACTAGCTTTAACTCTTTAGGCCAACTCTGTAATCCGATTATGAACCCATTTCGTGATTCTCTGCACGCTCGCTTACTTTCCCAGAGTACACCTGATTACACTTTTTGGAACAACACAGCTCGGATACCTTTGCTGACTTTACGATATCTCTTCCAGAGAACGGCACGCAAAATTCCAGTTAGCTAATCGGTTTATTATAACAACTAAAACATTTCAAAATTAAATAGATGTCAGAGTAAAAATAACAAACTAAAGTTTAATATTACTCAGAAAATTATTTTCAATTTTAATGTTCAACATGGCGTGTTTTAGAAAATATTTAAAACCTTTCATTTCAAGTAAAAATATTCAAAATATTAAAAGTAAGGTTGCTCAGAAAACATATAAATATGTTATAAGGGTAATCAATGTTGTAATTATAAAATATAATATCCATATCAATTTATTAAATACTAGTCTATTTCACATTCTCATAGTATCACTTAAAAAGTTACATAATTATCGAATTATATGTAAAATATTGATGGTAATATTAAAATAAACTAAAAACTTTAGCAACTACAGTATTATTATATACAAAACTTTGCTTATGACTAATTGTATTTTAGTGTATAGTAGCGTTTGTATTACCAATGTAATGACATTGGTAATACCATGCAATTTAAGGTGAAATGTTTTTAATTTGTATTAAATACAAACTGTAGAGCTGATAAACTTAATTAATAATAAAGAGTATAACCCAAACGGATAGTAAGACGTGCTGTTAAAATAATAACTATACATTTCTATTAATTTTTTGTGATAGAAATATAAGTTTTAAATCATAACGCAATATAATATTAAATTGTGCATATGGTTAATTTTTTATTTTAGTTAGTGTATAAACTAGATACTTCTCCTTGCCTACTTAAAAGTTAATTTACTAAAATAAAAAAACAAAAAGATGAAATTAGAAAAAGTAGAATAGAATCCTATACAAACATAAACCAAATATAAACTTAATTTCTTTATGTTGAGACCCGCCTCGGTGGCGTAGTTGGCTAACGCGCTTGTCGTGTTGAGCTCGACCGCCGAGGACGGGGAGATCGAGGTTCGAATCTCGGTCGGGTGAACTGGGGTGGTTTTTCCTAAATGGTTTTCCACTCTCCCTCCACGCAAATGCGGGTTCACTTCCTCTAATTCAACCTTCCCAATTCCCTATCCATTAGAGTAATTAGTACTTAAAGCGTATAACCCGAACGGGTAGTAATACGCGGTGCTAAATATTATTTATGTTAAAACGTGCAAACACGGCCTACGCCTAACATATAAACATAGAGTACCACTTTTTTTTTAATCACCAATAATTAGTTTTTTAACACCCCGTATCACTCTACCTATTCAGGTTAAACTCACGGTACTAATCACTCTAGTAAACTAGGGATGAGGCGGGTGTAATATAGACTAAGCGTACACGCATTTGCGTGGAAAAACATTTTGGAAAACATTTTGGAAAAAAAACACCCTCAGTGCACCTGACTAGGATTAAAAGCCCAATCTCCCTGTCAGTCCAGTCTATTACTGATTACGTCTTAGACCGTGTGGCCACTGAAGCATGTAATAACCAACGATTAATTTCCGCGGTAAGACATCTAACTACAACCGCAATACACCTATAAAATTACAACAGTTTCTAGGAAATAAAAGATGGGGCAGCCGCGGTTTCTACTAAGTTGATAACTTGATACTAAAAACGTCAGCCGTAAGACGTAAGGGCAATACACAATAAAACTATTTTATTACGAGCGGGAGAGTTGTATTAAAAGTGTGTGTGTGAGAGAGAGAGAGAGAGGTAGAGGACAATATGACGGGAGGGGGTGACGGGAAAACCAATACACTCTATACACATAAGCCTACGGAAGAGTAAGCAAACATATCATCATAAACGTTATGTTATGATAAACTGAACGATATTTTGGAGCTTTATTATGTAAAAGTTGATTTATTATTTTGTATGATCAGCAATTTTTTTTATGAAAGTAATCAAATATACCTGAAATCAATGAGATAACACATTTTTAAAAATAAATATAAAATTTCTCTTAATATTTTATATTCAATAGGTAAAGGTTATATTAAGATTTATTTGACATCAACACATTCTGTAGGTGTAGTTAAAATTTTAATTTATAATTTGCCAACAATAAATGTAAACATGTTTACATACCTTATACAACGGTACAGTATATCTATTTATTTCAATCCGTAATCCAACTTAGACATTATTCTCATATAATTGTACCAACATTTTCACTTTCCACTTCAAAACTTTTATTATCATGAATGTCTTAATAACCCTAGATTATTTTATTCGTCCATTAATATGTATGAGGTGACCTGGCGGTCTAGGGGTAAGGTGTCGGACTTCTGTGCTGGCGGCCGGGGTTCAATCCTCGGTTCCGGCACAGATTTATCTGATTAACAAACCCTTCCTTCACCTCTGACAAGACATCGTTTGAATGTGGGGAATGCCAGGCCTCCACCGTGGTTCGGATTCCACGTTAAACTGTAGGTCCTTCATTTCATCTCACAATCACCCTACCATTACAAATTAGCGTAAGTGCATATAACCCGAACGGGTAGTAAGACGCGGTTCTAATAATAATAATATGTATAAGATGATTTTTGGCAAGAATTGGATTAATCTTCTTTTACATCGTGAATATCAACCTTCTTTTATATCGTGAATATCGGCCAAATAACTCATGAAAATTATACATGTGTGACAGGATTAATTCATCTATAATAATAATTTTAATTTTAATTATAATAATTTAAATTTTCTTTCTAAAAGTTTGATTAAATTTGAAGAGCCATTAAAAGTAATGTAACTAAACAACTATATGAGTGCTAAATTGATTAATAATGGTTTATGCATTTCTTAATTTTTAATAGAACACGTGGACTGACAGACATTAGCATTAATTTTTTTATTTATTTTGAGTATAAAAAAATACTAAATAATAATAATAGTAGTTTAATAATTGTAATGTATTATTTTATCTGGTTTTATTTTAGTTTTCTGGTCGTAGTGTATTAATAAAAGTTTTGTACACTCACACTTTCTATTTCTTCATTTTTGTAAAACAAATATATCAAATTCTAGTACATAAGAAATTTTCATTTAAATGTGATCCTTCCCCATTAGCTATAAAAACTGCAAGATAAGTGAACTTTTCTCTCTTCCCCTTTCACCGCACCTCAAGGGAAGAAGATCGGGAATATTAAATTTAAGTAGCCAGGATCTGGCGTGATATAATATGGGAAATATAATATCAAAATCTTGGGTCAAAGATGATCCAACATTTCGAATATGATGGCTTTAATCCAAACTTACTAATCTACTTATCTAGAAAACAAATATTCTGACATAACCTTTAGATCGAGCGGGTATAGCTAGTTTGGCCAAAAGACCCATATTAAAAACTGAAAATACTGAGGGATCTCTATTCTAGAATATTCAACACCGTCACCATCTTTAAATTTAAGAAAAAAAAAAAAAGTTTAAAGTATTATTACAAAAAAAACTTATGATCAAATAAAAATGTTGGATTTACTCTTAATCTTTTCCGCAGAGATTTGAAACTTTTATTTTTAATCGGGGTGTGGCATTACATATTGTGTTGAAGTAATTTTCATAAATTATAACAAATGCTTTTACGAGAAGCCATGCTCGTTCAGGAACGATTATTATTATTTCATTAGAGAAGGTGACTTTACACACACTTAAGACTACACATACATTGGACTCGACCTTCGTCCGATCCAACCCAACCAGACCAGACGAAACTCCCTGGCTCGACACGAAACTACTCTTTTGTCTACACTGAATATTTTAGAAAATGATTAGTTTTATTCTAGATCGCGTGAGAAGAACTTTAATATGAGTGATTTTGATAATAATTTAGAACCAGGGCTGTAGAGTTGGTAGGCCAGGCCTACGAATCCGACTTCTTCATAAATGGCTTAACTTATTATTATTATTATTATTATTAGCACCGCGTCTTACTACCCGTTCGGGTTATACGCACTTACGCTAATGTGTAATGGTA
>CABEEJ010008446.1:0-13726 GCA_901482245.1 Timema douglasi
GGTTTGGTAATCAGATAAATCTGTGCCTGGACCGAGGATTGAACCCCGGCCGCCAGCACAGAAGTCTGACACTTTACCCCTAGACCACCAGGTCATCTACACAAAATAAAACTTGTTTTTAACTATGTAGGTCTATATTATACACAAAGGATATTTAATGACTTTTCTAAGTAGGCTTAGTAAGGATTGTGAAGCAAGCTTAGAAATGTACCTGCAATGGTGTGGAGAGGGTATTGGAAATCTCAACCTGACCCAGATTCGAACCTTGACCTTTTGGTCATCAATAACATAGTAGACGTTGTGGATGTGACACCTAGAACTTAAATTGTGTTATTATCGGTGAGGGTACTATGCGAGTGATATAATGTATAAGAATTTATCAACCAAATGGGAAATGACTTTATTTTCAATCAACACTATTCAATGTATGTATTGGAGCGCTGGGCTTCAAGAAATATTAGAATCTTTATGAGGCTGGATTTTTTTCCACACGCTTCAACCAGACCCCAAATATTGCAACAGAATGAGGGCAGACGTAGATATCCCTATATCGGCACAGGCGTCCTATATTACTTAAGATCATTCCAATATAGAAATTATACTGCATAATTTCAACAAGAATATAATTTTAATTTATACTGTAAATAGCCTGCCTAAAGTAGCACCTATATAGTAACATTATAACCATTTTATATGTAGAAAAAAATAATGTATGTATTTTCTTAAAGTTTCTTCTAATAAATCCTATTGGTTAAGTTATAATAATCAATTTTTAATTTACATAGGCCTAGTTTAGCGTGGTAAATAATCACAGGTTCTTGAACTGTTCTATGTTTTCCAACTTTTGGCTCCCAACTTTGATTCCAAGCAATGCTACAATTTTTTTAATCGCCATCACTTTTGCATTTTTAATGTTGATCGCCATGCAATATTATCTTCTCCCTATCTTCACCAGCTGTCTCATCATTTCCTGCAACTCTTCTTTATTTTTCACCAACAATGCCAGATCATCTGTATATTTTATTGTGTTGATGACATGCCCTATCTTTAAATTTCCACGTCCCTCCAGGGCTTCCCTAACCAGCCACTCTCCATACAAGTTGAACAGACTAGATATATCTCTACACTGTTTATCTCGCCATCATTTAGCCTCACTTTCACTCGCTGTCACAGGTACAAGTTTTCAATCGACTTCTATCCCCCCAGTTCATCCCAATCTTTATAGGGTTTTAATAAAATATAGAATGAAATCCTAGTTCAGACTCTAATATTTACTTTAATTATATATGGCCCAATTATAATTCTGAATACACAATTATTATAAAATACGCTAAAAAGTGTTTTATGAAAAGTCAAAAAACTATAACAGCTGTATGAATTATTTTTAAATAATGACTAATAGGCCCTATATTTGAAAATAATTAATGTCACCATAATGTATAGTGACAGTTGTTACATTATGTAATATTTTATTTTCTATTACTCACACAAAATATTATATAGGCCCTAAGTATGCAACATTTTCCTTACATCATCAAACTTTGCTGTCAAAACGATCTACAGGTTTCTGTATGTACACACGAGTGTTAAATAAGGTCAAAGTTATGAAACTAAAAGGGGGCGGTACTCATATGTTATTTCAAATAAAATTAATTACAGGATAAAAACTATTGACACACGAATATTTTAACATATAGTTAAAATAAGTATTGAAAATAAACGATTATTTTAAAAGTATGAAATAAAAAATTTTGACTCTTCTTGAAAATTATTTTTTTAATAATTGGAAAATTAAAAAAACATTACCTTTAAGCTAATTTAACCCAAGCTATTGTTTAGCTTGGAATGAAAACCAATTGCTTAAAATTATTTTTTTCAAAATCATTTTTTGCATGACATAAGAGACGAAACGATCATTACAATACCTGATCATTACTCACTCCATAGATAAACTCACTCCAAGACCAGAGATGAGAGGTAGCAAATATTAATAATTTGGTAAATATATACTGTACTCTTGGTGGTAGGAAATAACAGCCTTCTATGGAAAGAAAATTTATATATAGATAGATCATATATTTTAAATTTTAAAAGTGCTACACATTAAACATTTTGTAAATAAGCTAAATTATACGTGCTATGGTTTAAAAAACAGTTCATACTATAAATATTTATTCGAATTTTCAAAACGTCACCAATCTTTAGTCTCCAATTTTACATGCATTTTTTGGTGCAATTCAACCAATCAAAAATGCCATAGAGTATAAAAATCAGAATCCAGTGCAGTTGGACAGAACCGATTAAATATGAAAAAGTTCTAAGCATAGTAAGAGAATAATGGCAACTTTGGCAACAGCTGTTTCAAAGAAGGGACACATTTATTGAGCCCAATCATGAGACATCAAGGTATTCTTAAAAACTATCATAGGGGGGAATATTGATGGAACGAATTCTAGGAGTCAACCAAGAGAAAGATTCATAAAACAAGTGATGTAAGACGCTGGCAGTAAAAACTATCGTGAAATAAAAGAGAAATCAAGAACGAAATGATGGCTGACTGCCGCCAACCAACCAAGGTTGAGGACCAAAAGAAAATAATTGAATAGTGTACCGTATGTGATGCTCACAGGTAACTGGGAAGCGTGGTAAAAAAAACAACCAAGGGTTCACAAGAGAAAACAGATAGTTTTATTTTAATTTAGTCAGGTATAAAGGTAATGAAGATACATCATATATTCATGAGATGTCATTAGAGAGCCAATTCGTCGTCTGGCAATAAACATCAATTCAAGACAATTTAAACTTAGCCTTCATAAATATGCAACAGATATAAATCCCCCAAAGGAAACATAGTTAAAGTAAAAATTCTAGATTCTAAATCCAATACAAGTCTCCTAAAAATTTGTGATACAAATGGTTGTTAGTTTACTCCCGACTGACCGCTGCAAAAGCGTATGCAAATCCAAAAAGCAAGAAGGCTTAATTTTAATAATATATACATAAGATAGCAATTATCGTCGAAATATATACGGAATTGCGAAGCCATAACATTTACTTTAAATATATATATATATATATAATAAATATATATATATATATATAAAATAAATAATGTGTTCTCTCAAAGCAGACACAAAGATAGCAAGATAAAGTGATTTAATCCAAAATATATAATCTATGATTATAGAATTCAATATAAAATATTATTTGTGATAAAGATATTAAGAAAAACTTTTTTTTGTGAAATATAAACATTTTTATTGAATATATCTGTATAGATTAGTTAAAGTGGATATTGTCGATTCTACATATATGATTAGATATAACATATAATTAAAAACAAGGGTGACTTGGCGGTCTAGGGGTAAGGTGTCAGACTTCTATGCTGGCGGCCGGGGTTCAATCCCCGGTCCCAGCATAGATTTATCTGATTACCAAACCCTTCCTTCACCTCTGACAAGACATCTTGTGAATGTGAGGAATGCCAGGCCTCCACCGTGGTTCGGATTCCACGTTAAACTGTAGGTCCTCCATTTCATCTCACAATCACCCTACCATTACACATTAGCGTAAGTGCGTATAACCCGAACGGGTAGTAAGACGCGGTGCTAATAATAATAATAATAATAATAATAATAATTAAAAACACATTAAAATGTGAGTCAGGTCACGCTACATTGAACAAGTAAAAATTATAACACAATAAAATTAAATAACATAACTAAACCATATATACAGATTATCAATGACTAGGATGACATTAATTTGTAGTCATATAATTGAAGGAGTAAATTAGAAAAATGATTGAATTGTAAAATTGACAAAATGTTGAATAATAAAAATTAAAAATTATTGAATTACTATTTTCTTATCTGAGTCCCATGCTCCTTTTGCAGGCATCGTAGAGAACGGCCTTAGTTTGTATTGTTTGTTACATGTTTCGACACTCTACGGCGCCATCATCAGGCAGTATCTAATGTCTGATGTTAGCGCCGTAGAGTGTCGAAACATGTAACAAACCATACAAAATAAGGCCGTTCTCTTCGATGGCTGCAAAAGGAGCATGGGACTCAGATAAGAAAATAGAATTCAATAATTTTTAATTTTTATTATTCAACATTTTGTCAATTTTACAATTCAATCATTTTTCTAATTTACTCCTTCAATTATATTACTACAAATTAATGTAATCCTAGTCATTGATAATCTGTATATATGGTTTAGTTATGTTATTTAATTTTATTGTGTTATAATTTTTACTTGTTTAATGTAGCGTGAACTGACTCACATTTTAATGTGTTTTTAATTATATGTTATATCTAATCATATATGTAGAATCGACAATATCCACTTTAACTAATCTATACAGATATATTCAATAAAAATGTTTATATTTCACAAAAAAAAATCTTAATATTTTTATCACAAATAATATTTTATATTGAATTCTATAATCATAGGTTAACTGCTTCCTTATTACAACTTTCACCATGTTTTTCTAAAATATATAAGTCTCAACAATAGCCATTGAATTCTATACCTAAGTAATGTAACCCTTCTCTAAGGTTAGAGGGGTCCAAATACATAATCAAAACAGAATTAAATGGTATATAAAAAAAGGGAGATTCATCTAATAGAAGTGCGCAGAGAGATTAAAATTCTTTCTTGTGTTATACAAATTATGGGTATACAACCTGTGCCCAGAGCACGCTACTCACTCCTAGAAGCAGAAAATATTAAGGTCCACCTTCATAGAATGCCTAAACTACACGACGAGGACGAAGACTTAGAAAAGAAGGACTTTTAGATAATAAACACTATTTAACCTTGGGATAATATAACGTAATAGAAAAAGTAAATGATTTCAAGTCATAAGTGCATTCAAGTTTAACTTATGTCAATTTTATTTATAGAATAATGAAAATATAGTAAAAAAATATTAGAGTTCCTCCTAAAAACAATTATAGTCAAATGACCTTGAACAAGCTCAACAACAATAATAATAAATATCGTGCAAAAACAAAGTATATTTAGTTAACATTTACTCTTTTTTCTTCTACAAATATTTTATTACATTCCATGAAATAGTTATGGGAATATACTATCAACGACAACGCTTGTAATCATAAACTTTGATTAAGACAATCTCTAACAGTATAGAAGATTTCTGTAACATAACCCCTATCTTTACTGGTTGCGAAAAAACAACATTCTCGTACAATGTTTTACAACACCTATGTAACAATAATATGCCGAAGTTACAAAATTGTGAAAGTACATGCATATACCAGTTATCATCTTCCTCTCTAACTCATAGCTTAGCTAGTCCAGAACCCAATTTACAAGTACCAAAATTTACAATCAATATTTATTCCTAATAAGCGAAAAGTCTAATTTTCCCTGTATTCGAATAACTTGGTCTCCTGTTCAAAAGAACTTCCCCACATAAAAACTCACAAAATTTAAGTTCGCAGCATTATTCTTAAACGACCTAAATAAAAGCTAAATTGATTCGTGTAACCTTTGAACTGTACTCACATATGAAAGTCGCTGGCCTAACGTCATAAAACAACATTCCCATATTTATGTTTACTAAACTCGTATAGTGAAATAACTCGCAAGTACAGTTAATTGTCTGTTCTGCGAATGAACGAAGATTTAAACTTAGCCTCACTAACATTTTATAACAAAAGTAATGACATAAATAGAATTTTAAATAGTTAAAGTTTACGCTGAATAATAATCTTATCTTACAGTATAAAAATAAGTCTGGGAAGCCTCCTGCTTCGCCCTACATTATCCAGATCTACTCCAAGAGTATATTCTTCCATTATAATAAGTCTAGGAAGCCTCCTGCTTCGTCCTACACTGTCGACGCCTAGTCCAAGAGTATATTACTTAGATTATAATAAGTCTAGGAAGCCTCCTGCTTCGTCCTACACTGTCGACGCCTAGTCCAAGAGTATTTTCTCACTTGGCAGACGGCTGTATATATGGGGCACACTTGTCGAACAACCGTGAAGGAAAAAGGTGGGAGTCAAAGGGAAAAACACACAGGGAGGGGGGATGCGCGTGACACAGAAACGTCGATTATCTTCTGGCAGGGCGTAGCAAGTCCTCCATTGTTCTCGTAAGTTCTTTTGTTGATGTTAAGCGGAATTGATCAGGTGGTCTCTAGCGGCGAGATGAGGCACTTGGCTCGGCGCTTGACTGTTGCTCGCGGGACGTAGTTGTTGTGTTGACGTGTTGTGAAGTCGACGTGCCTGGCCTAGTCGATGAGATTGGGGTAAGTGTATTATGATGATTGACTAGCCCATTTGTTTACTTGGATCATAAATGCTACAGTAACAATGGATAAATTAATTATATGATTTAAATTGAAGTGTATAAATATGTTTCGTAAACCGCCGTTAGAATCTATACAACATAACATGATAACCTGATTTTATTTAAATATATATACAATAATCCACGCAATTAAAGCGTGCATACATTTTAATAATAACGTCCATGAAACTTGTAAATATACCAAATGTAATCGCTTAACTGAACTAAGTGAAGATGAGAGCGCGCCACAAGTACACAAAGAGTACTAACAGCAAATCATGATTTCCCCTTAAGACAAATATTATTTACTCGCGGTTCATCCACGTTAAACCCCACCAAAAAACCCATCTACAAAACATGATTTGTTTAAACTAAGCCCAAACAACAATTTAGAAAAGAATCCCTCCCCATTATTTATATCAGAACAGAATTTTGAATAAAGTTTCCTAGCTCTAGTTATACATCGGCGCCCTCACCTTTGTGCAAGCCAGCGGTACAATGAGTACCGAGGTAAACAATACTAGCCATTATATAGCAAATACAACCTACACATGTTCTCAGAGGAGGGGGGAAGTAGGGTGGAAACAAAGAACAAAAGAAGGGAGATGACTAGCGTTCTCGAAGCTTAGCGGTCAGTCCAGTAACCACTCGAAGTTTACAGAACATACCCAGATGGCGGAACCGGAAACAATCATGATCAAGTTATTATTATTATTATTAGCACCGCGTCTTACTACCCGTTCGGGTTATACGCACTTACGCTATGATCAAGTTAAGTCCTTGTTTATTGTGGGCAGGGCTTCGATGACGAGTGAGGCACTGACCAGCGTCTCGTTTCAGTCGATGATGTGTAATCCAAGGGAGAGGATGTCATAGTGTGTTTGTGCTTCATCTGATGGTGAGTGTTGTAATTCTATATTGCTGGGTGGTATGCGTTAGATGTTATTTGTTGTAACATCGTTACATGTACAATGCATAAAGTTGGTGTAACTTTAACTTATATACGCTATGCGTAGAGTGTAGTATAAAATAATAATCATTGAACTTGAGACGTATCAGCCAATGAGAATGCGAGGAGATGCTGTAGCCAACTAAACGCTAGCATACAAGCAAACGAAGATTATCTTCTGTGTTTGAAATGCCTTGTATAATGATATATGTTTTGGTGATTAACTAATTCTCTTTGTTTTAGTTCCAATGACTACGGCTGTACCTATAGATTATGAAATAAAATAGAGGCAAAATATGTCATTGTTTATTGTGTTATTGAGACGTTGATCTACCATAATATATTTGTCAGTGTCCAAGATAAACTCAGTGCCCATCCTAGAATAGGCAAAAATTGGAGCAAACGTTAAAAATTTGTTTCGGCTTTTTAAAGGCATATTCCCACTGTTTACTACATTTAAACTTCTCTCCTTAGGTGCCACGAAGTTTTAATATCCCTTTACATAAAGTCTGTAGTATGAATACAAACCCAAAAATGCCCTGAGTTCAGTGACATCACTAGGTACAGAGTAGTCCACCATTGCACGATTTTTTCCCCTTGATCAGTGGCCCCACCTTCCTTTTTAATAACTCGTCCCATAAACTTCACAGTTATTCGAAATAGAATACATTTCAATGGTTTCACTTTTAGGCCAGCTTTCCGTAACCTCTTGAACACCTCACTGAGCCTACTGATGTGCTCCTCAAAGATTCAACCAATCACGATGACATAATCTAAGTAGACCAATGCCGTATCCCACCGTAAGGCGGATAGAATTATATTCATAAATCTTAGTTACGTGATCGGGCCATTACAAACTCAAAAAGGAGGCACCTTCAACTCCCACAGTCCATCTACTCTCGTAAATACGGTCTTCTCACAGTCCTGAGGAGTGACCTCAAGCACAAGTAGCCACTCACCAGATTGATTTTGGAAAATAGCCTCACACCTCCCAAAGAGTCCAGTAGAACGTCTATATGAGGAAGAGGATACGCGTCCTTCTTTTTAATATCGTTAAGCCAACGACAATCTACACAAAACCTAGTTCCATCATATTTTCTCTTCTCCATAACAACAGGTGAGCTCCATCAGGTGGTTAAGAGGGTTGATGACATCATTTTCACTCATCTCTTCCACAAAACTTCTCGTTTCCTCCCTACGGTTGAATGGTGGGTGGTTGATGGGTGTACTACCACCTGTGTCAATATCGTGGTAAACTAGATTAGTGCGACCAAGGCCATTTGGTCCCCAAGAACACACAACTGGAAAATCGTTAAACATGGCCTCTGCTAGGGAACGTTGTGTAGATAGGCAGGGCCGGATTTAAAGGGGGGGGGGCGATCGGGTCGATAGCCCTGGGGACCCCATAGAAAAGAGGCCCCACAAACCCTTGAAAGAAAGGAAAAACTCTAATTTTCTATTGTAAATGCTTTCTTGTTTTGTGTCTAACATATTCCTGCCTGAAATAATTAGGTATAAACAAATTAATGAGTGTGTAGCTTTGATTAAAAATTAAAATCCTACCGACACTTGAAAGATTTACTAGGAAAGTCACCGTTGATCATTTACAATTTTGCGCGCTAATTCCAAATACATTGGCCTCCCTTTCGGCGTGCTGCGGCGGTTCCTCTCAAAGTGTTTCCACAAACTGGCTGGCAGCGCAGCTGTCTCAGCGGTGCATTTGATACAACTTTTGTTTTCCAATTTGTTGTTGGTCTGACAAGTTCAGTTAGTTACTCTCAAGAAACGTTAAAATTCAAATGGATGTTTGTGGTGAGTGACGGTTTGTGTTTTAATGAGGTTAAGTAGAATTCTAGGTGTAGAAATGTCAATTTTGGAGGATTATATCGACATAATATGAAAATATGTGATGTGATCCAGGAAAAGGTACCTTAAGATTTCGGCCAGACTGACAAGCGAGCGCGATAGTGACTGAATGACTGCCTGGCCAAACTGGCGAGCGAGCCAGTGAGTAAATTAGCAACCTGATCCCAGTGCATTAGTGAAAATATATCTGTCAAAGACACGTCGCACATCTATGTTACTTGAAATTACCTACAAAGTTATTGCATGTTTATAAAAAAGGAAATATTGTTGTGGTTTTCCCATCACCTCTTTACGCTAACAGCGATTTTTATTTGTAGAGGCCTGCTTTGATTACAATATTGAAGTATTAACATATCGGTTCATATTACTTTTTTTATTTTTAGCATTACGTATACTACCTGTTTGGGTTATACAAGCCTTTCTTGATATTAACGGTCTAATCTAATTGGTAAGACCAAAAATATATATAAGTGCGCTAAGCGTATCAATAGTAATAAAAGCCATTTATCATGGGGAATTGATAAGTTTTCCTAACACGCACTGGACCAACATAACAACTTCCCGGCGCCTGTAAATTAGACTATTCCGGCTCAAGCATTTTTATGAAGTTTTTATGTAGCCTACTTAATTTTACTTTGCTACAATTAAATTAGTGTAAAATAAAAAAATTACTTGGTTTTTACCTTTCCTCGGACATTTTATGGTGTAATTTGCATGGGCTTATGGGGACCCCTACATAATCAAATCCGGCCCTGTGGGTAGGTGATAGCTTGGCTCAGTCTAAATGAAATAAACTAGAGGCCTTCTGACGCCGGATAGTTTTATTTTCAGTACCTACCGTCCCTGTCACGACGCATCACATCAGCGATCTGATATTTGTCCCACTGTATAGAGTTACAGGTTGTGTGTGTCAGCTTAACAATCTCACTGGAATAGACTTGTCCTAGGAAGACACTAAAACGCGAGTCGAGAAAACTCCATACTTCTCGGAAAGGTGATTGTGTCTAATACAAAGTGGCGGCTCGTGTTTAGGCACTGTGTAACTGCAGCACCCCCTATTTCAACTTGATATTATCGATAACATTTAATATAAAGAGTACTTTTTTCTTTAATTCTTTATTTATTTTTGTAGTACAAGATATATTCCTTAAGCTTAATGTCAGTATTTCAGTAGCCATCCCTCAGTTTATGAAAAAGATACAAAACTCTTTGTATAGAACTGTGCGCTTCACAGTGCCAGTGACGTGGTGTTTGACTGTTGTGTGCATGCGCACATAGGAGGGGGTGGGGAGGAAGGTGGGACCGCCAGATAGAGAGATGGCGTGATGGTGGAAGGAAGTTTTTTTTACTCAGCGTGTGTTGTGCTTAAAAACCGTGTACCATATTCTTGAATGTGATAAATTGTAGAATAGTGTAGAATTAGGTTATTATTCTGCTTCCAGCTATTCTATTTGATTCATTTTTTGTTGTTGATTTATTTAACAGAAAGACTAAATGCGCTTTCAGTACTTTCAATGGAGACAAATTTCCTCAATTGACATCCAGAGATCAAGGAGAAAATTATTGAACTTTTGGCGCAAATTAAAACAAGAAGAATGGATTTCATTTTTAAATGAATGAACTGTAACAATTTAAGTTGAAGTGAGTAAAAAAGTTAGGTTTTTTTTTGTTAAGATTTTATTAAGTTCCTGAATAAATTTTCTTTTTATACATGTTTTTTTCCTTTTACGCAATTTTAAAACAAAGGCTAAACATTTTATGGAGCAGCACCACCACTAATTTTAGCTAAGAACCGCCACTGCTAATACCCAAACTCCTACGTCCGCACTGACTGCTGCTTGAAGCACCACCTCATGTCCACTCGGTATCATGATTCTCAATTCCAAAGTCACCCGGTACATTGCGGGCTGCGGTTTACCTAGTGTTTTATTTAGTACTTAACCTTCAACCAAACGCATTATTCCTCTCGAAAGAAAAACATCACATTTGTTTCTGCGTAAGAAGCAAGTGCCTTTAAGGCACATTGGTGTCAGTCACTTTGCAACAATGATTTTCTCTGTTATTAAATAACTTCAAATTATAACGGGTACATTCACTGGACCAAGCACAGACATAATTTGATGATCACCACTTGCATTTATGACTGACCTGTTCGTTGGCTGAATTTCGCCATTTGACGCTAGTTGCCAAACTTCTCATCTATGAGGGAAACAGCCGCTCCAGTGTCTATCAGTATTTCCATAGGTTCGTCCCACAATTTTCCCCCCACGAAAATGGCCAAGTCCAGCTCCACACTTCCTACTAAAACGCGGTACTGTTTTGAATCAGAATTTATTGTCGGTGTGATTTTGGGCACATCGGAACGCACTAGTTTGTTTATTTGTTTCTTGTCCTTACTACACTTAGCCCAAACATGTCCCAGTTCACCGCATTGGTAGCACTTTATTTCTCGTATACGTTGACATTGCTTCATTGTCTGAATGGAACCTGCAACATTTTCCCAAGATTCATTAACATCGCGGATAGCATCCATTGTCTGCATTACCAATGTTCATAATTTGTTCCGTTTTGTGATGATCCTGCGTCTCAACTCACGCGTCACCTGTCTTGATCGGCTGCAATAACTCATCATCTGCGGATACTCGACACACGCGATTGGCTGCCTCCTATAGCTTCCAATTCAAGAGCCAAACTTATGGTAGCGTCCATGTATGTGTTTTCGATTATTATTTATAACATTTTAGCATGTTACAAAATTGCAACAGTGCCAGTTCTCATGTGTGTTTTTTAGCGCTAGTCCCCGAAGGTTAAATCATGTGAATACCGGATTGTATTATTATTATTGTTATTATTAGCACCACGTCTTACTACCCGTTAGGGTTATACGCACTTACGCTGATGTGTGATGGTAGGGTGATTGTGAGATGAAATGGAGGACCTACAGTTTAACGTGGGATCCGCACCACGGTGAAGGCCTGGAATTCTACACATTCATAAGTTGTGATTAATACACGTCTTGTCAGAGGTGAAGGAAGGGTTTAGCAATCAGATAAATCTGTGCCGGGAACCGAGGATTGAACCCCGTATCCCCAGCACAGAAGTCTTACAGCTCACCCGCCAGATCACCGGTTTGTGCTAATAAAAAGATGTCCAATATTCCTCATTAATAGTATATGCTGTTGAATATGTCAATTTCACAACATTCTCATTTTTGAACAATAAGCTAAATTTAAAAAAAAAATCAGGTTTCATTTATTATTGTATGTATTAAGTCAATTTTTTTTAATTGAAGAAAAAGAATTGAAGCTCGTAAGATTTGTGAAATGAAATAATTTATGGTGTTGCAGAATCACTCCACCAAAGAGAGTAACAATCAATCTCACATTTCAAAGTAACCAGGGGCGTTGCACGAAATATATTAGGGGGGAGGTGGGCAGTGTTTTTTTCACAACGCTAAGCATTTCGAAATTAAAGAAATTCCTTAGTAGCAAAAGAGAGTACAAGAAAGACAATTTTGAGAACGTGGGGGTAGGGATGGAGGCCAGGAAGAGGCTTCTAATTTATTTATTTTTAATTTGGGGTGATAATCAAGCCTTGAACTGAGCTTTTAGCCAACTGTATTTTTAAATTTATTTATTTGCAAGGCCGTAACCAGCCAATAATTTCAAAAAGAATAGGGGGGAGGGGGGCGTTGGTGGACACATCCCCCATTGCCGGAAGGTAGAAATAATTATAATTGATCAACAGTTCTAGAATTATTATTATTATTATTAGCACCACGTCTTACTACCCGTACGGGTTATACGCACTTACGCTAATGTGTAATGGTAGGGTGATTGTGAGATGAAATGGAGGACCTACAGTTTAACGTGGAATCCGAACCACGGTGGAGGCCTGGCATTCCCCACATTCACAAGATGTATTGTCAGAGTTGAAGGAAGGGTTCGGTAATCAGATAAATCTGTGCCAGGACCGAGGATTGAACCCCGGCCGCCAGCATAGAAGTCTGACACCTTAACCCTAGACCGCCAGGTCACCAAATTCTAGAAACTATCTGAAGTGTTTTTTATGCAACATAGCTCCATAACTGCCGAAGGCTAGGAAAAAATCTAAATATTAAACACCTCTATAAAATATCTGAAGTGTTGTTTATGGCACCATAGCCCCCTAATTCCCGAGGGCTAGGAAATTTTTTAGATATTAAACACTTCTAGAAGCTATCTGGAGCGTTTTTATGGCAACTTAACACCTTGACTGCTGAAGGATAGGAAAATTTCTAAATATTAAACACCTCTAGAAGCTCTCTGAAGTGCTCTTTATGGTAACACAGCGCCCTAGTTTGTACTTGTATCTTGAATTTTACATTGCTTGAACCATAAATGGGATGGTATTTTTTTGTAAAGGATCAAGAGTTGAGAAATTTCAAATTGGTCTGTACAAGTCCGTGGTTAAGGACTTTCATAATAGAAAGTAATGGGGTACAGAATAAGCCTAGAATTTCCCAACGCCAGATCTCAAATCTCACAAAATTCCCAACTTCCAAGCTTTTACTCAACATTGGGGGGCATCCCCCCAACCCCCCCC
>CABEEJ010008446.1:13772-23825 GCA_901482245.1 Timema douglasi
CCCCCCCCAGACCCCAGTTTGACGACCCTAAAAGTACCCCATAAATTATTGGTTTTATAAACATATATTTCAAATGAAGGAGTTATATATTAATAATTCTACCTTTTTACAATGATAAATTATTTCGTATATCAAATATTTGTGGAGATGTGATCAAAATTAAACATTTCAAATTAATTTTCATGGGAAAATCAAAGCTACCTTTTTGTTTGTAATGTTAAAGAGTCTCCAGATACAAATTTTGATTATGATCGTCGAAGAGAATTTTGAGAAAATCTATTTTTTTCTATTTTTGCACTTCAGTAATTATTATTATTTATCACCGCGTCTTACTACCCGTTCGGGTTATACGCTTTAAGTACTAATTACGCTAATGGATTAGGAATTGGGAAAGGTTGAATTAGAGGAAGTGAACCCGCATTCGCGTGGAGGGAGAATGTAAAATAATTTAGGAAAATCCATCCCAGTTCTCCCGACCGAGATTCAAACCTCGATCTCTCCGTCCTCAGCAGTCGAGCTCAACACGACTTGCGCGTTAGCTAACTACGCCACCGAGGCGAGGCGAGAGTTGGATATCTAATATAAAAAATTTAATGAAAAAATCCTTGAGCGAAGTTTATGAAAACCATAGATATCAAGTTTGAACCCGATTGATAAAATGGTTTCGGTTTTTATAGTTTTGTGCCCAGGACCTTAGGTTTGGTTACACCATTAAATGTGTGTATGTATATATATTGTTCTTTCCAGTCAACAAACTATTAACATCAAAACAACAACAACAAAAAACCGATAAGAAGTGGACTGTAATCAATATAACACCGTGATAAATGCTTACCTCTACTAAATGAGGTTCCGCGACAATGGAGGTTTACCTTATGGGTTGGCATAGGAAGGAATAGGGAACCAGGCATTAATTCGTCGGCATCTCTCGAACCTTAGGTGTGGTTTCAAAGAGGCCCCTTTAGGGACTGAATCACCGACTCACACATAAACAATGATTTATAAAGCAAAAGATGTAAGCGTCATAGCAGACACCCAATGCGTACAGTGTCCCACGCTGAACTAACTCTCGAAAAGCAAACGAACTTCCCTCCCCCTTTCTTTCCACTCTCAAAAAAAGGAGGGAAAAACTCAAAAACTGATGGAATCAAAGAACAAAGAACAACTAACACATACAAACCAATTAAAATAGTGAACTAAGTTAAAATGAACAAGCTTAGACAAACTATTACACAAATGCTATTTTACAATATTAAATATATACAGTTCAGTCATATATACTTTCAACAGCTACCAACAATAAGTTGATGACGAAAGGTGTAATAGTTGGTATTTTTCGACAGAATTTTTGAATCAGTGGGCAAAACCAATTTTTATCCTTAAAAGTTTTCATTAAAATTTTCATCATAACAATCCAAAGCTAAAAAAAAGTACGGAACTCTGCACGGACTCTTGTTCCATTGTTTAAAAATGGAGATTACTCAAAACTCATAATAAATTTGAATATTTAATAACTAAAATTTCTTTTTTCAAATTAAGCTCTTTATGAAGGATCAAGGTCCTTTTGCACGAACTCAACCAGGCTATTATTTGAACGTACGTGATTATATTGGTGAGCTTATAAGACTCAAAGATCGACTTTTAACATCGATGGAGTTTCAGGGCTCGAATCCTGTTCATGTGAAGTGAGGATGGTTTTCCTGAAATTATTTTACACCCTCCCTCCACGCAAATGTAGCTACATTACCTCTAGATTCAACCTTCCTAATCCATACCACATTAGTGTAATTAGTACATAATATGTGTACAACCCGAACGGTTATTAAGACGCTTTGCTAAAAAAAACTTTTCTATAAAAATCGAAATGTGTTAGCCGCCTCTGCACAAGCGAAAGTTTTTGTTCCTCTACTGTATTCCATTTAGTTTCTCTTTCTGTAACGCGCATGCGCACAACTTAATGTGCCATTATATCCACACACGTTATGCTCGTCACTTGAACGGCCGCCATGTTGAATGACGTCATTAACCAGACCAGTACTGGGATCGAGATGAGCGCTGCGAGCGGGTCCTTTCCAAAGCTCTAGTTCTACTGCTCCCCTTCCTCTTTCTCTATACCTGCGTCAACATCGACAACCACTTCACGAAACGCTAAAAAAGAATAACGGATCAGTCGCAATCGAGCGTTTACGTCGAGAAGTCTGGGAGTAACACTTTCCCAGTCTTTTCACAATCGATATACGTAATGGCGGGCTACCATATGTTCGCTCCTGTGTTGTTTCTATTGGGGATTGTCTCGGAATTAACCTGCCGCGCTTATAAATTAGACAAATATTCGTTGCTTATGCCGAACGTGAGGCCTACCACGGTGAGTGTTTGTCTCTTTCATGGTTTTAAACAACAACAAAAAAACACCTGTCCTGTTGTGATAGTGTTTTTAAATGTGATTGAAGCAGGTGGGGAAATGACAGTCTGCCGCTGGTTTTACCAGAGCTGTGTAAACAATAACATGGCAGCCACGTCGATCTTTTATCATTGTTTCAATACTGATTCTTTAATATATTTGCACCGATGGCAGGGAAGGGGGCAGACATTAAATAGGTCCCTTTTCCCATGAATGAACTTGTTTGGAGGGCATAATGTTGGCATATTTTGGGGAGGGGGCAGACCTTAAATAGGTCCCTTTTCCCATGAATGAACTTGTTTGGAGGGCATAATGTTGGCATATTTTGGGGAGGGGGCAGACCCTAAATAGGTCCCTTTTCCCATGAATGAACTTGTTTGGAGGGCATAATGTTGGCATTTTTGGGGAGGGGGCAGACCTTAAATAGGTCCCTTTTCCCATGAATGAACAAATTTTTGTGGCATATGCCACTTTACCCAAGAATGAACATGTTTGAGGGTGCAAAATAATAATCCCTTTACCTATGAATGAACATATTTGGGGAAGGGGGATAATATTTGAATACTTTGGGGAGGGGGCAAACATTAAATAGGTCCCTTTTCCCATGAATGAACTTGTTTGGGGGACATAATATTGGGTCCCTTTACCCATGAATGAACATTTTTTGGTGGGGTGGAGGGGATATATTATTGGCATACTTTGGGGAGGGGGCAAACATTAAATAGGTTCCTTTAGTCATGAATGAACATATTTAGGTGTGTGGGGGAGCAGGAGGGGGTCAGCTAGTATATAGGCACCCATGAATTAACCAATGAATTATACATTTATATTAAACATCAGCTTTTATCGGTAAATTTTTAAATCTACTCTTATAAAAGTAATACTTTTCCAGTGTATTAAATATATTTGAGGCAATACACGTCTCCTTAAAACATTAGTCATGACACTCTTAAGGTTGGATCGGAGGGAACACGATGCGATGTCAGTCATTTTTATAGTTTTTATAACCGCTTACTACCGTTTTTTTTTAGAACCTCGTTGTAATATCCTTTAAGGTTATATATCTATGTACTAACTACTCCAATGTGTCATGGATTAGGACTTGAATTTAGAGGAGGTCCACCCGCATTTGCTTGGAGGGAGAGTGAAAAACCACCGTCAGTACACCCGACAAAGATCGAACTCCAGTCTCCCCATCAAAGATATTTGTAACACCTTGACCCATGCAACCACCGAAGCGGGTTTATTATAATCTCAATAGTGTTTGAATATTTTTAATGAGCATCACGTAATTTGACCAAGACTTTTTATCTAACAAGTTTCTCATCAAATCTCAGTACTCTCATGACAAATTTTTTTAAAAGTGTTGTTATTACTAAAACTGTTAAAATACTGACATTAGCTCATTTCTTAAATCCCACCGTAAACCTTAAGAATCTCTGAGGAGAAATCACTCAAATGATATGTATACTCCATTCACGGTAGGAATTACTCTCTGAAAGGTCTTTTTTCCTAACTTTTTATCACATGGTCAATATCGTGCGCCTTCCCCTCCCCCCTCAACCCCCCACGAGATGTACCACTGAATAACAAATACCGTATTTAATATTAACTTTTTAAAAATTTATGAATTACATCTTGAAAGATGTACATATTAAGCTTCACTTTTTCACACTTTCTCAAACCAGGGCTTCCAACTGATTTTTTCTTAAAACCTAAGATCCTGATATATTATTATTATTAGCACCGCGTCTTACTACCCGTTCAGGTAATACGCACTTACGCTAATGTGTAATGGTAGGGTGATAGTGAGATGAAATGGAGGACCTACAGTTTAACGTGGGATACGAACCACGGTGGAGGCCTGGCATTCCTCACAGATCCTGATATTAAAACTGACATTTGGGAACAGAACATTTTTACAATATTTCCCTTACACCGAGGCTAAAAGGCAGTGAACTCATTCATTTATTTTTAGCAAGGGAAATCGTTGAGTGTATATGTACTACATATACACTCAACGGGGAAATCACCCAAGTGGGGTGGAGCCGTGCCCCCCCGCTCCCCCTTTGGGGCAATGAGAGTAGCAGAAGAACAATAGCTACCCCCTACTACGGCATCCCTTTCCATCTTAGTTGCAGTGAATGTGGATTTACCTTCCATTTAAGTAAAGAGAATAGGCCTATAAAGTCAATTTATTTTATCAGTCTTACAACTTTGTTGTGAAAAATATTATGTTTGAGTATTCATACATTAACAAAATAATGATATTATTCTACATAAATGCCTATGAATTACTAAAAAACAAAAAATTCAACGTATGGAATTTATAATACTATAAAGCCACATGGCTGCCTCACTCACTCACTGACATTAATGTTTACCCACTTCCAGATGAGATAGAAACTTAAAATTTGGCAAACTTATAGCTTCTAGCCTGTAACCGACGGGAAAATTCCAAAAAGTTGAAGAATTTTTTTTTTTTAACCCCTGAAAAAATTCAAAATGGTGGAGCAACTTTAAAGTCGGTGCGGTATATACAATACAATACCGGTAACTTAAAATTGTAACGTTCAAAACAACGCTGGAATTACATTAGTTTACATCCACTTGCAAAGAAAACTTACTGGGGGTTTGTAGGCGGAGCCCCCAACGAATAAAGCTAGTATTATACCCCATAAATAGAAAATAACACACGAAAAAATCACCTGTAAAAACAAATTTTCACACGCAAGAGATCATAAACAGAATTTATTTGTAGGCCTACACGAGCATTGTTCCTGACGTACAAAAAAGGATGAGGCAGAGCCTATCCAAATTTGGACCTTGTCTAAATGTTTATTATTATTGGTATTATTAAGGTGCCTTTTACTGTCTCTCGACCCCTCAGAGAGAAGTATTGTGATTTTAGAAAAAATCTAATTTGAAATTTTGATAAATGTTAACGTTTCATGACTCTCCTAAATCCAAAAAGTAATTTTCGCGATGTTCATCTGCCTGAATTTCTGACTAAAGCCGAAATCTGTTCGGGTTTGCTAGTTAGTTGCTCCAGAAAATTTTTAGCCTTTGTTTTAAAATTGTGTAAAAGGAAAAAAACATGTATAAAAAGAAATTTTATTCAAAAACTTGATAAAATCTTAACAAAAAAAAAAGTTTTCACCTACTTTAACTTGAATTGTTACAGTTCAAGAGCGATCTATTCATTTAAAAATGAAATCCATTCTTCTTGTTTTAATTTTCGCAAAAAGTTCAATAATTTTCTCCTTAATCTCTGGATGACAATTGAGGATATTTTTCTTCATTGAAAGTACTGCAAGTGCATTTAGTCTTTCTGTTAAATAAATCAACCGAGAAAAAAAAATGAATCAAATAGAATAGCTGGAAGCAGAATAATAATCTAATTATACACTCTTCTACACTTTATCACATTCAAGAATATGGTACACGGTTTTTAATCACAACACACGCTGAGTAAGAAAAAAACTTCCTTCTGCCATAACGCCATAGCCGGCACTGCGAAAGCAACAGTGCTCTCTCTACCTGGCAGTCCCGTCTTCCTCCCCACCCCCTCCTATGTGCGCATGCGCACAACAGTCAAATACCACGTCGCTGGCACTGTGAAGCGCACAATTCCATACAAAGATTTTTGTATATTTTTTATAAATTGGGGATGGCTACTGAAGTACAGACATTAAGCTTAAGGAATATACATTGTACTACAAAAATACAGAAAGAATTAAAGAAAAGGGGATTCATTATATTAAATGTTATCGATAATATCAAGTGTAACGAGTGGTGCTTAAAAAAACTTTTCTCCCGAGTAAACTAAAGTCCATTCGCCGTAGGAGTGAAGGTAATTTACAACTAGCAAAAGTTGCTATAGCTACTCTCATGTATCCATACGCCAAACTATATTATCTGCAAGACTCTGTTGATTTGTTGTCATTTTCGGCAAACAAAACTTGCACAACAAACCATTTGATTTTAATAATATTTTTATTTTAACCAGACGAAACGAAGACCGTTGATGACGTAATACAAACGGTGTGCGATTGTGTTTATGCGCGTTTGCTTACAAAAAAAAAGTTTTATTTTAAACTAATATTTTATATGGCTTTCTCTCTTAGTTATAAAAAAAATTATGTATTTATGTTGGTGGCCAGTTATAACGCGATCCACGTGTCAATATTTTATTATTATTAGCACCGCGTCTTACTACCCGTTTGAGTTGTACGCACTTACGCTAATGTGTAATGGTAGGTGATTGTGAGATGAAATGGAGGACCTACAGTTTAACATGGGATCCGAACCACGGTGGAGGCCTGGCATTCCTCACATTCACAAGATTGTGATTAATACACGTCTTGTCAGAGGTGATGGAAGGTTTTGGCAATCAGATAAATCTGTGCTGGGAGCAAGGATTGAACCCTTTACTCCCAACACATGTCTGACACCTCACCCTTAGACCGCCAGGTCACCCGTGTCAATATAATACTCTGTAATTTATTATTTCATGCACTATTATATCGTTTGTTGTCACAACTTCGAAAACAGAAAATAGTTTTATTAAAATTGATTATTATTTCTATAAGTTATGAAAAACCCAATTATACAGCTATCCTTGGAAAAGTATTATTATAAACATTTAATAACACTTTTTTATCGATAATATTATAGTATTACTAAACAAAAACAAAAAATTATGTGCATACCCGCCTCAGTGGCGTAGTTGGCTAACGCGCTTGTCGTGTTGAGCTCGACTGCTGAGAACGGGGAGATCGAGGTTCGAATCTCGGTAGGGTGAACTGGGGGTGGTTTTCCCTAAACGGTTTTCCACTCTCCCTCCACGCAAATGCGGGTTCACTTCCTCTAATTCAACCTTCCCAATTTCTAATCCATTAGAGTAATTAGTACTTAAAGCGTATAACCCGAACAGGTAGTAAGACGCGGTGCTAAATATTATTATTATTAATTATGTGCATATAAGATAACATTAGTGACTTTTAAGAGCGTTCATCTTAGCAGGCCCATCCAGGCTCGCGCGAGGTGTGGGAGTAAAAGGGAAAATAAAAGACGTACGATCTGCCAGAAAGGTGTGCAGTGCATTCGTATTTGAATGATTACTCGACATTTTCCGTGGTGACGCTGGGGGACAAAGCGACCAAGTTTCTTGTTAATAACTACAGTATGTCTCTATTAAGACAGAATGAAGATTTGTGCACAGTGATTATCTGTGAAGCAATTTAAAATGGTCAAAAACGGCCTTTTCAATGCAGCTTTCATCCAAATATCCTATATATTATTTATATTGTAAACATCCCTTTTTCTCAATTAATACAAAGCCTACAGAGATGAATAAGGTATCAGTGGATAGGATTTTCTTAACCAAATTCTGACATAGCATACTCAGTTTACGTTAAAACACATTGTTTGTTTAAAGTTTAATTTAAAAGAAAAAATCTAACACTATATTTGAATAAATTGCCTAAAATAAACTCTCCTTACTATTTTGTGTATACACTTCGCTGAGTATTTAATTTCGACACCCCAACAAAAGACCAAATCTTTTTTTTTTTGTAGTGGGGAGGGGAAGGTTGAAAGTGTGAAAGCTTCGAAAGGGTTTACTGGTAATTTACTATTTCAACAATGTTCAGTATTAGGAACTTCTATCAACTCTTTATCTCCATTAATGTTTAATCAGAAATGATGTACGTGTAATATAATAGTGTTCGTGTGCATTCTCGATATCCAGCCTTCTTTATCACAGGGTTGATTGGCATGTCATCCACTCTCTTAATCAAGGTTCATAATAAAGAATCTTCTGATAGCTTTCACTTAACTACACTTCAGTGGCGAATCGACTGTGTGCGTTAGTAATTATATCTGCTTCTGTACCAAGTCTCGAGTCAACAAACTAAAGAGGCCATCAACCTGTCAATTTACCATCTTTTAACCGCGTTCTCTACTTAGAGATTTCAAAGATATTTTGCAAAGCAGGTTGCATCTTAACTGTATGCATCCAAGCACTAATCACACTTACCTCTTCTTCTGACGAGTTTACACACTCACTTTGCTATTTGCTCCTTGAAAACATTGACTTGCTTTTTAAAGCTACCTTTTTTCTTGTTTCCTATTCTAGATAGACATTTGTTACCACGGACTTTTTTTAATCTACATCCTGGCCGGCCGGGGTTCAATCCTAGGTCCCGGTAAATATTTATCTGATTACTAAACCCTTCCTTCACCTCTGACAAGACATCTTGTGAATGTGGGGAATGCCAGGCCTCCACCGTGGTTCGGATTCCACGTTAAACTGTAGGTCCTCCATTTCATCTCACAATCACCCTACCATTACACATTAGCGTAAGTGCGTATAACCCGAACGGGTAGTAAGACGCGGTGCTGCTAATAATAATACATCCTGGCAGTGAGACTCCTTCAAGCAATTATTTTTAAATAAACCAAAGAGCCAATATTGTAGATGATTTATAAAAAAATACATTTACAAAAAAAATTTCAAGATAAAGAATAATAATTTAGTAACACTCTAGGACTATTTTTAGAATTATTTAATAATCATTTGTTTTGTTTCAACGTTATATTTTTAAACTCCCAGAATAAAACGTTAATTCATTAACATGGGCTACCCGCTTCGATGGCGTAGTTAGCTAACGCGCAAGTTTCGTGTTGAGCTAGACTGCCGAGGACGGGGAGATTGAGGTTCGAATCTTACTCGGGTGAACTGGGGGGTTGTTTTTTCCTAAATGGTTTTCCACTCTCCCTCCACGTAAATGCGGGTTCACTTCCTCTAAATTCAAACTTCCCAATTCCTAACCCATTAGCGTAATTAGTACTTAAGCGTATAACCCGAACGGGTAGTAAGACGTGGTGTTAAGTATAAGTATACATCAACTAGGGAAATCCTATCTTGAGCTGCTGTGACCTGAAGCTTAGCTAGCCCACTCTGTAATTTGAACCCTGGTGGATTTAGGATCACGGCTTTGAATCTTAGCACGGCCAAAAAATGATATACAGTAATTGTGAACTTGTGCTCACTCCCTTGATAAATTTACACCTCTAGGGTTTGTTGTTGTCTTTGTCCTGAGATGTTGGTGGATAAATCGCTGATAAACTGTAAACTGGCAGTAAAGCTTACTAACAAACACACCTGCTTCGGTGGCCGCATGGTCTAAGGCGTCATTTGCGCCTGCTGGAGGGGTAGGGCTTTTCCTAATTGGTTTTTCCACTCTCCTTCCACGCAAATGTGGGTACACTTACTTTAAAATTCGACCTTCTTCATCCAGGACTCATAATCGTAGTTAGTACATATGAGTATAACCTGAACAGCGAACAGGTATAGTAAGACGCGGTACTAAAATATATTAAAATAAACACAATTATTATGATTATTTTTAAAATAAAAAATTATTCTAAATGAATGCAAATATTACTTCTTCTGCTATACTCGGTGACAACATATAAGGAATCTACATGTCTTAAGGAGGAAACAGTATCGTCTCACTCCCTTGGATATATACTCGGTGACAACATCTAAGGAATCTACATGTCTTAAGATTCGGATGGACATCTCGAGGTTTGGCAAATCTCTACTCCAAGTAGTACCATGTGCTAACACCTCACCGGAGCTGCGC
>CABEEJ010008447.1:0-23822 GCA_901482245.1 Timema douglasi
CTAGTTTCGTGCTGTCCATGTTGCAGGAATATCCTACCACTAGTTTCGTGCTGTCCATGTTGCAGGAATATCCCAGCACTAGTTTCATGCTGTCCATGTTGCAGGAATATCCTACCACTAGTTTCGTGCTGTCCATGTTGCAGACATATCCAAACAATTGCCCCAGTATATATATAACTTCTTCTCTTCTTCAACAACTATTCCTCTTGTTCCATTCAAATGAATGCTTTGGGATTTGAACTGAAGGATCTCAAGGGAATAAACAGTGTTCCTTCTACCAAGGGAGCTAATTCATCTCCCTGGATCCCATCATACAATGTTTGCTCTCTGTGAGGGACTTGACCCATCTACCCTTCCTCTTCCTCTCGGGTTTCTCTGACTTTTCTTGCAATGTGACCCAATTCTGGAGATACTACCCCTTTATCGATCTGACCTAAGCTTTGAGTTTGCCTCAGCCATCCTCAGGATTGTCAGTGGCTTGTGCTCCCGAATGGGATCAGTTTTCTGTTGGGCTCAGTGGTCCTCAAGATCGTCTTGGATTGGTTCTCAGGTGGTTATTCCTAAATTGTTTCTCACCATGCCTCCATGCAAAATGTAATTCCAACCAATTTGACTTTCTCATCTCATAATAAAGTTTAAAAACATGAGTTAAATAGCATCTTTATTTTATCACCGCATCCTACTATACGTTCGGGTTATACGCTTATGTTCTAATTACGTTAATGCTTTTAGGGATTATGAGGTTTTATTTATAAGAAGTGTTTCCGAGTTTGTGTGTAAGAAGAGTGGACAACTATTTTGGAAAAAAAACTACCCTCAGTACAACCGACTGAGATTTGAGCCTCGATATCCCAGTCATTGAGAGTCTAGTCTACTACAAGAGCAGCGCGTCAGACCACGCGGCCACCGAAGTGGGTTTGAATAGAATCAATTAGGTATATTAAAACGTTACTAAATTTTTAATATTATTAATTAATATCTTTTATCATATATTTTCACGAAGTGTTATCCTTGCCCAAATAAAAAATTGTTTTAGTTGACCGCAGTAGTGAACCTATAATTGTTTTTGATTGGCTGAATACAAGCCAACTTCACTATATAAACGTAAGAAATGAGCAATGTGTATCTCCTTCTGACAGCTCAGACATACTACTACTACTACTACTACTACTACTACTACTACTACTACCACCACCACCACCACCACCACCACCACCACCCTGTGGGTTCAACAAGCGGCAACGACCGGTTGTAGACCGGGCACAAGTTTCCCTCGGGACTGTTCATCAGCACGAAGAGATAGGCTAAAAGTATCGACTGATCGACGGACTATCGGACCGGAGAGACGGACAGTTTGTGTGTGTTTGTCATGTTGGAGTGAGGATAAGGAGAGGGGGTGCTTTGGTGTGGTTTGGAGCGGTCATTATCGAAACATGGCCACATGAAATGTTTCACTTGTGGTTCACACACGTCGTACTAAACAGTAATAATGACTGATGAACACAGTGGATACCGCGGTTTTCAGAAGGAAGGGGGTCTTGAGGGAGAGGGGAGTGTCGAGGAGGGAAAGTAAATTCACAGCCACACGATCAATTGGTTAACCTCATAAAACCATCATTTTTTAATTATATTTTATCACCATGGCTTACTAATTGTTCAGGCTAAACGCAGATACAGTATGGTTGACTAATTCCTAAAATGAGGTAGGAATAAGGAAGAGAGAGTTTTAGAGGTAATATATACGCATTTACGTGAAAGGAGTGTAGGAAACCATTAAAAATTCCTCAGTAGATGAGACTGGGATTCGAACCCCAATCACCACGTTATATAAAATTATCAAAATATCGCAACCGAACTGAGACCTCAACAATTTTTTTCCCAATATATATGTTACAGGAAAAGTATATTCTCCAGTAAGAGTCGACTCGGCCTAGGTAAAGTTGACTCTAACTGGTATTTTTTAGTAAAAGTTGATTAAAAGCAAAAAGTGATGAATTTCGATCAACATTTACTAGTCAGAGTTGACTGTGCCTAGGGAAAGTATACTCTTACTACCTTGAGCTAGTAAAAGTTGACTTTTTGCAAGGAAACGGTCTACTACCCATTAAAAAATAAATAAAAAAGCAAAAACTTTATAATACAAAGAGAAAAAAAACAAAAAAAACAAGAGCATTTGAAAAATCCTCGTCCACTTCCAAGTGATTGTGAAGTTGCAACAGTCCTCCCAGCTATTGTTTTATCCATAGGGAGTTCATTTTCTTGGATAATGCTCATGGGACATTTACTGAATTGAGACCTGAAAAATATTATCATTGAACTATACATAATGTAATATTAGGGGCAGGGAGAGAGAGGAGCGAGATAAAGAGAGAGAGTACTACCCTACTCTACCCTAACCTAACATAGCCTAACCTAACCTAACCTAACCGTAGCTATCGTATTTAAATTTGGTTATTGTAAGTGAATTTACCTTGGAGGTCGAGCGTTCTAGCTTAGAGCAACATCGCGGAATCAACTTTTACTAAACCACAGCAGGCATAGTTAACTCTTCCTAGGAAAAGTTGATCTGTTTATTCTCAATCAACTTTTACTGATACTTTTAGTAAGAGTCGACTTTACCTAGGCCGAGTCAACTCTCCCTAACAATCTACTTTTCCTGTAACATATATAATATTATATCAGCGAGCGGCTTACAAACTAACGTAAGTATAGAACAAAGAGAACGCCCAAACATCAGTTCATCACTGTGTGAAGAGGAGCATCAATTTTCAAAATTGTAATTTTTTTGGCCGTGCTGGCAATTGAATATCGAACCCCTATTACTGTAAAAGACATGAGGACTGAAATAAGGATTTTAAATGATTGTCCCGTTATCTTTAAAAATAAATGGTACGGAATTCCGTAAGGATTTTCTCGTGCTATTGTTTAAAGATGGATATATTTACCCAAAATTCTTAATATAATATACACTAGCAAACGCGAGAACAAATTGCGCTGGACAAACGTAAAACATTTTTTGACTCACGGTTTTAAATTTTATAATTTTATTTTTAAAAATCAAGTCTTCATTTGTATATTTTAACCAATAAAAAATATCGATATTGGGTCCACAAGGGTCAACACTTCGTATTGAAATTTTGAATTTCAGTTACAATTTTCAGAATTTTAATAGGAGTTGCTCATCTTATAGTTATTGCATTGCCATTAAATTCCTCATTTATAAATGTTGACCAATACAATAGGTAAATATTGACAATTGAGTATAAAATATATCATTGCTGTACAAACATTTCCTCTAAGAGGTTGAAAGGAAGAGAACATACACTTTTTGAGAGACTTACTTATTTCCTACTCTAAGGCATTAGAGAATTATTGCGTTAAAACAAGTAGTATATATTTACAACTAAGGCTCACCAAATTATATTCATATATTTGTCTATATCTCAGAAACCGTTGGTTTTATAAAAATATATTTCATAGAAAAGTCTTTTTATTTTTAATAGTACTACAATTTTGTAATGATAAGTTATTTAGTATCTCAAATAGTTGTGGAAATACAGAAATTTCCGTTTCCGTTCTGTTAGAACCGATTTTGATTAAATAATTTTTTCTCGTTTTACTTTTTATTGAACTACTCTTAATTTTGGGGTTAAAGAGACACTCATAAACGGCATTGCAAAGACCACTTTTTAGGGTTCGGGGGTCATGAGACGTCGACATCCATCAATATTTCGGGTTAGATTTTTTTACGGTCACAATATTTTACTTTTGTGTTAAAAAAGGTAAAAAATATTAATATTTGCGTATAGCTTGAAATTTATGGGTTTTATAAAATATTTGTATTAAAAATTTGATAAGTGATTTCATATCTCAAATATTTTTGGAGATATGATATAAAATGAGAATTTAAACACCAGACCGGAGCCCCTAAAGTCATTTTGCCAAAATATTGAAACTAACTTCAATGAAATATTTATAAATGTTTTTAAATGAAATTTAATCAAAATCGTTAAAGCCAACTTTGAGAAAATCAACTTTTTCTCTTTTCACCCTTCAGCAAACTACTCTTAATTTTAGGGGTAGATATCCAGTTCCAAAAACCCTCGGGGCAGCCCTATGAAAACCCTAGATATCAAGTTTTAGCCCGATCGGTAAAACAGTTTAGGCTCTACTCGGAAGTATAGACAGACGGACATTAAAAAAAACTACTTTTTCGGATTCCGAGGGTCATGAAACGTCGAGATTCATCAAACTCTCAAGTTCGATTTTTTTGACGATGACAATACTTTCTCTACCCGTAAGTTATTTAGAAAGTAAAAATTAGTATTACAATAGTGATAATTTGTATTGAAATTTTAAGATCCTCAAATTCAACCAAACCTATCTTTCTGCCCTGATACAGTTTAATGGATTCCGTACAAGCTTGATATTTATACATTAAATTATATTCCTCAAGGTGGCATTGCGATTTTAATTTATTTCTAACAATGGTGACGATATGCCGCCTTCCCCTCCATCCAACGAAATTAGAAAACTATGTAGATCCACTCCAAACATTGTCGATAAACCCCAAACACAGACAACACCCTTCACAGTCTATATACACACTAACCACAGTCCATACACCTTGAACACATTCTATATACACAATAAGCACAGTCCATACACCCTTAACACAGTCTATATACACACTAACCACAGTCCATACACCTTGAAAACAGTCTATATACACAATAAGCACAGTCCATACAACCTTAACACAGTCTATACACACACTAACCACAGTCCATACACCTTGAACACAGTATATATACACACTAACCACAGTCCATACACCCTGAAAACAGTCTATATACACACTAACCACAGTCCATACACCTTGAACACATTCTATATACACAATAAGCACAGTCCATACACCCTTAGCACAGTCTATATACACACTAACCACAGTCCATACACCTTGAACACAGTCTATATACACACTAACCACAGTCCATACACCCTGAACACAGTCTATATACACACTAACCACAGTCCATACACACTTGAACATAGTCTATATACACACTAACCATAGTCCATACACCCTGAACACAGTCTATATACACAATAAGCACAGTCCATACACCTTTAATTCAGTCTATAAACACACTAACCACAGTCCATACACCCTGAACACTGTCTATATACACAATAAGCACAGTCCATACACCCTGAATAAAATTTATATACACACTAACCACAGTCCATACACCTTGAACACATTCTATATACACAATAAGCACAGTCCATACACCCTCAACACAGTCTATATACACACTAACCACAGTCCATACACCTTGAACACAGTCTATATACACAATAAGCACAGTCCATACACCCTGAATACAATTTATATACACACTAACCACAGTCCATACACCTTGAACACATTCTCCATACACCTTGAACACAGTCTATATACACACTTACCACAGTCCATACACCTTGAACACAGTCTATATACACACTTACCACAATCTATACACCTTGAACACAGTTTATATACACACTAACCATAGTCCATACACGCTGAATACAGTCTATATACACACTAACCACAGTCCATACACCTTGAACATAGTCTATATACACACTAACCATAGTCCATACACCTTGAACACAGTCTATATACACACTAACCACAGTCCATACACCTTGAACACATTCTATATACACAATAAGCACAGTCCATACACCCTTAACAACAGTCTATATACACACTAACCACAGTCTATATACCCTGAACACAGTCTATATACACACTAAGCATAGTCCAAACACCTTGAACACAGTCTATATACACACTAACCACAGTCTATATACCCTGAACATAGTCTATATACACACTTACCACAGTCCATACACCCTGAACACAGTCTATATACACACTAACCACAGTCTATATACCCTGAACACAGTCTATATACACACTAACCACAGTCCATATACCCTGAACACAGTCTATACACACTAACCATAGTCCATACACCCTGAACACAGTCTATATACACACTTACCACAGTCCATACACCTTGAACACAGTCTATATACACACTTACCACAATCCATACACCTTGAACACAGTCTATTTAAACACTAACACATAGTCCATACACCTTGAACACAGTCTATACACACTAACCACAGTCCATACACCCTGAACATAGTCTATATACACACTAACCACAGTCCATACACCCTGAACACAGTCTATTTAAACACTAACCATAGTCCATACACCCTGAACACAGTCTATATACACACTAACCACAGTCCATACACCTTGAACACAGTCTATATACACACTTACCACAATCCATACACACTTGAACACAGTCTATTTAAACACTAACCATAGTCCATACACCCTGAACACAGTCTATATACACACTTACCACAATCTATACACCTTGAACACAGTTTATATACTCACTAACCACAGTCCATATACCCTGAACACAGTCTATATACACACTAACCACAGTCCATACACCTTGAACACAGTCTATATACACACTTACCACAATCCATACACACTTGAACACAGTCTATTTAAACACTAACCATAGTCCATACACCTTTAATTCAGTCTATAAACACACTAACCACAGTCCATACACCCTGAACACAGTCTATATACACACTTACCACAGTCCATACACCTTTAATTCAGTCTATAAACACACTAACCATAGTCCTTACACCCTGAACACAGTCTATGATATCCGAGCTACTCCACTTTTATATCCTGCTACTATTACAAATACGTGGCTTTCACTGGGACACTGGTAGATGATTTTTCAATATTTGAGATTTTTTAAGTAATACTTCTTTAGGCGCGTTATGAAAAAATGATGAGAGTGATATTTTAAGATGCGCGCGCATCACTGTAACACAAAAGTAACACGTTGAAGCTAAACCGCTTATTAAGTCTCGAAAAAAAAAGCTACCAACAAAATAGAAATAGAACCTCTGTTTGTCACGCATGTTGGTACACTCGTCGCCTCTAATCACTGTTTTCATATATAAAATATTTATCCACATGTTTCTAGTTTCTACATTCACAACACGTGTTTTAGTTTCATACAAGTGCGAATTATATATGTGCTAATAAATTATATTCAGTAGTGATTTAAATGGAATATTTTGATTAATATTATTTACTATTCGTAAATATTAGTGAAAAAAATTGTGCCTATAGACTTCTTTAAGTGCTCCAATATAATTGAGGTTAACTATCCGTATGTATTATTTATTTAATGATGCCAAAGAAGTATAACTTCTCACGCGCGTACATAAGTACACACACCATTATTTTTTTTGCTAAGTTGTTATAGGCTAGGATAATTTTTAATTTAATTAACATCGTGAATTTGTCTATTCTAAAATATGTAGGCGTACTCTCAAGCTGGGCTTGTAAATTGTGTTTACAGAGCTTGATTGTGTTTCGCTTCCACTTTGAATGCTTAATATAATTATATTATAACATCCCAATACAGAGCTGTTTGTTTTAGTATTATTTTGTATGTTTGACACAAAGGCCAAATATAAATAGTTTGGATAAGGAGTATATTTTAAAGGAAATTAAGTCCATGTTAATCTGAAGAGAGGAGAATAAATTTACAGCCAAAATGATATGGAACTAGACAGACCAAATAGCGGGTATCATTTCATTGTGATTCTAATGCCTTAGCCCACTAGGCCACCACTTCTGGTATATCCAAATGTAACATTAGTGGACTGAAATAATCACTTGAGCCATTAAAAGGTGGAACACAGCCTCGTTTAGTCTTCTGACACGGCTGAACGGAAGTAATGACCTGCGCATTAGTAAGATAACTGATTACAGTCAAATCAATCAAACAAAACTCAGATATAGATCTTAAGACGCAACTTTGAATTTAACCTGTTTCTATTTTTGCTCTTTTTGTTTCAATATGACAGGTCTGTGTAGGTTTTACGACGCAAAAAAAAAAAAAAAAAAAAAAANTATCCACATGTTTCTAGTTTCTACATTCACAACACGTGTTTTAGTTTCATACAAGTGCGAATTATATATGTGCTAATAAATTATATTCAGTAGTGATTTAAATGGAATATTTTGATTAATATTATTTACTATTCGTAAATATTAGTGAAAAAAATTGTGCCTATAGACTTCTTTAAGTGCTCCAATATAATTGAGGTTAACTATCCGTATGTATTATTTATTTAATGATGCCAAAGAAGTATAACTTCTCACGCGCGTACATAAGTACACACACCATTATTTTTTTTGCTAAGTTGTTATAGGCTAGGATAATTTTTAATTTAATTAACATCGTGAATTTGTCTATTCTAAAATATGTAGGCGTACTCTCAAGCTGGGCTTGTAAATTGTGTTTACAGAGCTTGATTGTGTTTCGCTTCCACTTTGAATGCTTAATATAATTATATTATAACATCCCAATACAGAGCTGTTTGTTTTAGTATTATTTTGTATGTTTGACACAAAGGCCAAATATAAATAGTTTGGATAAGGAGTATATTTTAAAGGAAATTAAGTCCATGTTAATCTGAAGAGAGGAGAATAAATTTACAGCCAAAATGATATGGAACTAGACAGACCAAATAGCGGGTATCATTTCATTGTGATTCTAATGCCTTAGCCCACTAGGCCACCACTTCTGGTATATCCAAATGTAACATTAGTGGACTGAAATAATCACTTGAGCCATTAAAAGGTGGAACACAGCCTCGTTTAGTCTTCTGACACGGCTGAACGGAAGTAATGACCTGCGCATTAGTAAGATAACTGATTACAGTCAAATCAATCAAACAAAACTCAGATATAGATCTTAAGACGCAACTTTGAATTTAACCTGTTTCTATTTTTGCTCTTTTTGTTTCAATATGACAGGTCTGTGTAGGTTTTAACATTCTTCCTATCTTTTTTTAATAGCGGATGACACTAGGTTTTGTTGGCTAGATATTCTCGGGCTTCGTATGGCAGTGGCGAATATGTAACTGTCTTCTGAGGTTGGGCCACGATTTAAGTCCAGTTACTTCCTCCCGATGATATGATGCTATGATGATGATAATGATGAATTTCCAGTGCTAGTAGAAGTCAAATGCCTTGTTTATTATGTAGCAAGCTGGAACCCACATTTTGGGAGCCATCATGTGGGGAGAAGTAAGCTGTGTTCATTATGCTAAACTTTTGGGCCAACATCCTGGAACCTCCTCTAGTTTTTAACTAGTATAACTATTTATAGTCGTGGAGAACGATGTAATACTTGCCATTTATTGATTTATTGTGTTGGCAGAGAGAATGCTCTTGCAGAAAATAAACACAACTTAAAAAAAACGATGGGGGATTCAAACACCTTAGCTATTGCAGTAAGTGTTTCTCCTAGATTATTTGAATTGTTGTGATCAGCCGAGGTATTATTCAAAAGAACAGAATACTTTCAATACAACTAAATTAGTTGTTCTCACTTTGTTCCATTCCATGAAAACAAAACTATGAAAGCAACATTGTTAAACTAATCTAAAAACAAAACACGTGAGTCGCTAAGGCCAGACATCGCCTCGACGCCAACGCGCATGCGCAGAACCTCTCAAGTCAGCCAACATGTTGTGTTGGGTGTTTATTATCGCCAATACTAATTGAGCCAACACAACCCAACACAGAATATTGGCAATGACCGGCCCTTTCAACTCAAACTTATAGGCCAACATCGCCAACAAGCTGTGGATACGTTTATACTGTAGCACTACTTCTTGGGAACGTGTTTTCTGACATGGGGTGTGTGTATAAAGACTAAGCCTAATTAACCAGGAAAAGAGGACCTTTGGGTCAAATTTTCCTGCAGGAAAAATTCCTATGTTGCCTCCGGGAATCAAACGTGGGACCTCTAGGCAATAGCCAGAAATACTAATCACTAGACCAAGAAGTTGACTCCTCCTCTATTCAAACACTTCTTAGTCCCTAACCCTTTAGTGTAACTATTCATTTATCAGGGGAGCTGCTCCAGTGTCCACGTGGTCTAACGCGCTAATCTCGTGTTGGACTAGACTGACGAAGACGGGCAGATTGGTGTTCGATCCCGGTCGGGTGCACTTTGAGTGTTTTTTCCAAAATGGTTTTACACTTTCCCTCCATGTAAATTCGGGTGCATTTCCTGTAAAATAGTCCTTCCTAATCCTTAACTCATTTGCGTAATTAATACATAGGCGTATAACCTAAACAGGTAGTAAGATATGGTGTTAAAAGATAAAAAGCTATCAGGGGCAGGGGGGGAAGTGGGGGTAATGGGACTAGTTCACAAAAAATACCATTATAGGTTGCCTAAAATAAAGGTTTGTGGATATGTTTGAAAGATTTGTTTTATCCACACATTTAATGCATGCTAAAATAAACTTGTTATAAATACATTTTATATTAAACCCAACAACCACACTCAGACCCCATTACATTATTATCATTCAACTAAAGGGAATAAATTCAATTTCTTTCTAATACGTTTTGGTTCGTCGCCCCAGTGAGTTCAACTCAAGACCATCATGTCATAAATCAAACGCTCTACGAGCTGAGCTTATAGGCGTCAAAATGTTCGAAATGTATTCATATGCGTATTTATTCTGCGATAGCTAGATATTTATTCAGTTAAGGCTAGAGATATGTTTTAGACTAAGCTGTTTTTCAAACCACGTACTTACATAACTTTATATTTGAAAAGTACACTTTGAAGACAATATATTAAGCCTCCACCCGATTTGTTTATGGATTTGTTGTTTACATTTTAATTATAGCTAGAGTTTTATGAGACATCGAAATAAAAACTGCTAATTAATTATTATTATCTTACTACTATAAAGCTACATGGCTGACTCACCAACTGACATTAATGTTTACCCACTTCCAGATGAGATAGAAACTTCAAATTTGGCAAACTTATAGATTTTAACCTCTAACTGACGGGAAAATTCCAAAAATCTAAAAAAATCTAATTTTTAACTCCTGAAACAAAATTCAAAATGGAGGAGCAACTTAAAGTCGGTGCGGACCTTTCTTTGGAGGTCTCTTGTGGCTAAACGGTTAAGACCTATCAGAAAACGGTTCTGGAATTACATTAGTTTACATACACTTGTAAATAAAGCTCACTGCGGGTTTGAGGGCGTAGCCCCCAACGAGCAAAGCAGTAAAAATATAAAACCACACACAAAGTTCTTTGTGTTGCCTTAAAAAACTTAATTCGCTAAATATGTTTGTTATTAATACGATAAACTCAAGGCTGTCATCAAATTAACCAGAGGAGAAAGAATTAAATTAAACAGAAGGGAGTGGGCAGTGTTCATGTGTATATACTTTGGGAACAGCGATGTATAGAAATATTCCTCCTTGTGATCAGTCTACTAAGCAAGGCTATGGCCAAGCTTAATGACAGTGCATTCAACCAAAAGTAGTGTAGAGATTTAATACTTGGCATTTAATTAATATAATAATCCTATTATTAAATAATGCAAAAACAATACAATCTACCAACAAGCACATCCTATGATGTCATATTTTTCTTCCCTTGAAATGTAATTAATTTAGCTAATTGTTTAGTCAAATTGAAGAAACATTATATCTACCGTTAACGTAATTTACATACAGATCTATATTTGATCAAATTTATCAATACTCGTCTTGGTTTGATATTTTATTTTAGAAACTATTTATATTTTATTTCAAGAATAAACGTTAAATAATACAGTTGGCGGAAAGGTTATCTGGTTTACTATACATTTTAAATAACTTACACTTAGTGTAAATTAATTCTAAATCCTTAAAATTGAAAACTCCAAATATAAATAATTATAATTGTATATACATTATAATAGTGGTAGTAGTATTTATAGTATTAGTAGTGTTAGTATTGGTAGTAGTGGGGACAGTAAATTATTATATCAAACATATATATAAGCCAAACACAACAGATACATCCAAGATCAGTAATTTACCACTTAGCTAAATTGAACAGAGCTAACTTCTCAGTGATAAATTATCGGCTTTGCCGGGGATCGAGCCATGAAGTCATGACCCTTAGATTAGTAGTCCTACACGCTACCACCTAAAATAAGGTGTAAATGTATCTAATTTCCTACTCACTAGTACCACTTTTATAAAATTACATTACCTCAAACCTTTTAGCTTAAGTCTAAGAATGCGGTTTGTTTTTATACCAACTGACACATATTACACTGGCGGCTACGTTTAGCAGAAGGTCTTACTTCAGCTGTAAGGTTGGTAACACTGAAATTCATGGAAGGGGAAAGTCATTTCAATGTTGGTTGCCCTGAGTCAGCAGAGGCTGCGAATGTTTGTTTTGTTACACACGCAATGTCTTTAGAGTCCATTAGTGGTTGATCCTAAACATATCCATTTAAAACACGACGACACTTCTGAATATTACTGTGCCAATTAGCTTTAGAGAACAAGACCAATTTTTCAACAACACATTTCTGAAACACTACAAAAATATATTCCTCACCACTTAAAGGTGCACTTTATAAGATGAGCCAACACTTAATCAGATTAAAAAGTAAATCAAAGTTATCTTAAAAACATTACGAAGCAGTTTATACTGACCTAGTTTATAATGTAATGTTTAGATATATAATACATCCTTCATATTTTTATTAAAATACGATACTATCGATAGTAAGACTATAAACCCGTCTCTTCACAATTTCTTTGAACTGAACTGTTTTAGTTGGTATTTTATCATATTTTAAACTAACAAAAATTGAAAAACAAAGTATCGGATTTTTCATTTAATGTATAACAATTTTTCAAAAAACAAAATATTCATTTTTATCTCTTTGTAGTTTTATAGATTTATATTTCCTTCCATTAATAAAATTTAATCCCTATATGTTTCCTACAAACTAGTAAAATAAGTTAAGAGGCATATCTAAGCATTAATGGTCCCATGGCAAAAATTTGATGGTGAACCCTTCCCTTCCCCTAAGAAAATAAAAGTTAAACACACATCGACATTTAAAACGCCTTTCTTCTTTCTTTGACCTATGCGAAATTGTTTATAATTTTCTCCAAGTCTAAACTACGGACAGTTCCTGCTCAATAAACAACACAGCTAATACCTGCAGCCTCTCCTGATTAATTGTACTTCTTAAATAGTTTTTAATAATTTTAAGTTTAGAGAATAACCTTTCAGATGTTGTCACTGTGACAGGTAATGTAAGAAATAAAATAAAAGCTGTGGATACTTTGGGGAAACCGTATGATAAGGTATGATTTTCGATAGTCAGAAAATTAGCAAGTTCTGTAACTGTAGAAAAATGAGGAAGGTCATCTCTAAAACAGCTAGCATGGCAAGAATTTCCTGCGTAAATATCTCGTGTATCTCATTTTGATATATGTTGACAAACTTTAGGGTTTCATAATAAAGCTCTTCATCAGCTAACTCTGTTAGAACACTTAGGATTCAAAACAAGGAAAAATAGACGTAATTTCTCTTATTTCCTTAAAGCTAAATGTTAATTGATTTATCGTTATGTCCTAAGAACGATAAAATACATTTACTCGAAAAGCACTCTCTGCATCTATTAGTCTTTCATCTTCGCAAAGATCATCAAAATGCTTCTTTATTTTTGCCAGACGGGATTTTTTAAACTCTAGTCGAATAGACCAGCTCTGCGCAATCGATTTGGTTTCATCAATAAGAAAGTTAAAGTCATTCCTGTGCGAAACAAATTTATCCAACCAAACTTGTAGAAACTTTAACGCCTTTGATAAGTCAGTAGTCTGTGACTGAAGTAAACTATAACATCTTGCACTGAAACACCAACAGATAAATAAAATCATAGCTGGGATGTTAGTTAAATAAAATAAATATGTTAATAAAAGGTTTGAACAGAATAACTAGTTGATTTTGGTCATGTCACCAGGTGGGCCCCAGTTTGGACGTGGGCCCATGGCATTTTGCCACCTCCGCCACCCTATAGCTAAGCCAATGAATAAGATATGTTAAAAAACCCATAAATAAACAACTTCGATGGCCGCATGGTCTAAAGCACCACTCTCGCAATAGACTAGACTGCAGAAGAGTGGGACAGTTGGGTGTACTGAAGTTTTTTTCCAAAATAGTTTCCTCACGGTACCTCCTCACAAATGCGGGTACATTTCCTATAGCTTGATCTTTCTAACACATTCATGTAGTTAGTACATAGGCGAACGCATTAATACACACCCGAAGGGGTAGTAAAACGCGGAGCTAAATAAACAAACCATTAAATGACTTAATTATATATATATAATAGAATCAATCTTTAGTAATCTTACAGTACTTCATACACTAAAACATAGATTAATAATCTAAGATAAGCAATATTAGTAAATCTATTGTAAATAACACATTATTCCTAAAAATATTGCCCACTACCTATAAAATAATATCTTATTACAAAATAACTTGTATGGCCACAAATAATGTGTTTTTGAAATGATTTTTTAAATAATTTTAGCTACACACGCGTTAATTAAAAAATGATTGGAACCATTCTTAGGTTCATCTCCAAATCACATTTATCACGCTTACCATAGAAAGAGAAAGGTTCAGTTTCGTAGTTAGATCGAGCACGCCTCAAGTGAAGTCCCATACTCAGACTTAGCACGCCTCAAGTGCGGCGCTACACTAAATACAGGCTGACACCTACTTAGGCCCAGTTTCATAGTCAAATTTAGTACGCCTCAAGTGCAGCGCTACACTAAATACATGACGACACCTACCTAAACCAGAATGGAATGGGCCGTTCTCTCATAGGAAACTGGCCCATTCCATTCTGGTTTAGGTAGGTGTCGTCATGTATTTAGTGTAGCGCCGCACTTGAGGCATACTAAATTTGACTATGAAACTGACCCTTAGAACAGAATGGAATGAATGGGACAGTTTCACATATGAAACTGCTTTATAGCTTTCAGGTATCATTATTTTTAATACAAGCTTTATATATATATATATATATATATATATATATAGGCCTTTATATATTATAATTTTATTTTAGTAAATGATGTATTTGTATATTAGNATATATATATATATATAGGCCTTTATATATTATAATTTTATTTTAGTATATGATGTATTTGTATATTAGATTTGCATAATTTTATTTTAAATAATAGTAATATATTCCCCTTTTTTGTTTAAAAAAATAGGGGTACATTTTATTAATTGGTTTACATAAATCACCATAAATTATTTAATTCATAAAAATGTGAACCTGGGCCCATTTCATCTGTGTCCAGGCAAGAGTCATCCCGTATTTAGTATAACAGTGCACTTGAGGGATACCAAGGGCCAGTTTCATAGTCAAATTTAGTACGTCTCAAGTGCGGCGCTACACTAAATACAAGACGACACCTACCTAAACCGGAATGGAATGCGCCGTTCTCGCATAGGAAACTGGCCCATTCCATTCTGGTTTAGGTAGGTGTCGTCATGAACTTAGTGTAGCACCGCACTTGAGTCGTACTAAACTTGACTATGAAACTGGCCCTAAGTCCGACTATGAAACTAACCTTAAGATTGACTCTTACCCGGATTTAAACCAAAGTCTCTCGAGGGGGGGTTGTAAAAATCTAGACCATGGCTGTAAAGTGTTTGGCTTGTTTTACTCCTTTCTAACCTCACCTCTATCTTTTGTAAGTGGTAGCACAGCTTGAAACGGGCGTCCTAGAATGATACAATTTTCTGCTCTATTAAAAAAAATAGTAGTCAAATTGAGACCAGTGAAGCCATTTTACTTTAAAAAATGAAATAAAAGTGAAAAAGAATATTTAAAGATAAAAAAAAAAGGTTAAATCGAGCTTAACTCCACTGTCGGCAAATTAATAATGCAGAAAACCACGCTTGGATACTTTTTCCGCTTTGAGGGTACACTTGTATCAAATACCACGGTTAATCGGTCTTGTGGGGTCCACTCACCGAGGCGCTAAGACGCGTTACAGACGCTCAGAAATACCATCTTTTTAAGAAGTGGTTTGTTAACAGAGTCACAACAGATACTTCTAAGATAATTGAGGATTGTTTTAGTGGTTTAGAAGCTTCAGAACCGTCAATCCCATAGAAAATACTAAAGTTTGATGGCATTTCTCTTTAAGTAGGCGGTATCCTTAACGTAATTTATCACAGCATAATAAGAACAAGAGTAATTGCAAAGCTATCCCAGCGCCAGCGTTTTAGGATGGCGAGCATAGCTTGGGCCAAGAAAGTCTGGACTAGAATTTTAATTATTTCCAGGTCGTCAATGCTAGAAAATTCCATATTCTCCCACTGCCTGATCAACATAATAATTACCGCTGTATTACAAGAACAATTAATATATACAGATACGATGTAAGATGTATTAATGAATAGCCTTTTTAATTATTGTAATCATGTGTAATATATATCTGACACCTTAGATCAGTTAGTATTATGCCTGTCTACTAAGCTAAGGGTCCCGGGTTCGATTTCTAGGATGTCCGAAAAATTTACCATTGGTGAAATGTGAGTTTACCCTTTCACATTGATAAATTAACGGCCGGGGACTGGATATTGTGCCTCGAGTAGTCTTAGGTTAGATTATAAGGCATAAGACAGGCCTAACAAGCCGGTAGTGGAAAATATATGGCTTGAATAAAAACTGGCGCAGGCCACAGGCTGGAAACAAATGGATGTATAAACAATTGAAATATCTTTTTATATAAAAAAAATAAGTTTAGTTGTGTTAATATTTATATTTTGTTTGACCGTAAGAACACTGATTCAAATATCAGCCTAAATAAAAGGCGTGATTGGCCTACAGGTTATTGTGGGCTAAGTAAGTAGGTTAGTAAAATAAAAATTAAATTGTTTATTTCCACGTCTCATTTCTCGTTTGGTCCATACGCATATGTTTTAATTACTGTAAAGAGTTGGGGATGAATAAGGTCATATTTATAAGAGGTGAACCCGCATTTGTATAGATGAAGCGTGGAACACAACTCACCACAGTACACCCAACCGGGATTCGATCCCCAATATCCCCATAATCGGCAGTCCAGTCTATTACGAGTGTGATGCCTTAGACCATTCGACCACCGGAGTGAGTTGAGATTAGGCAGAGTTTATAGGATATACACCCACATTTTCGTGAAGGGAGAACTGCAAACTATATAAATTACTGTAAGACATCCATAGTACTGGAATTGTGTCTCCAATCTCGTCCCAGGCGTACTTGTTAATATTCATTTGTAATCAGGTACGAGCTTATAGGTTAGTGTTAATGTTTGAACTTTTTTTCTCCTCTCACCCAAACAAGATTTGTTCACGTCTACAAAACAAGCAATCCAAGAACCAGCCTGTGTTTACTTTGCTGTGTTCCTACGGCCTCATTCTGAGTCAAGCACAAAGAGATAACGAATATCCCAATTGAAGATCGTGCTTTTTGTGATCAAATATTTATCCCACCTCTTTGGTAAGGGGGTGGGGGTCAAATCGGGATAATGTGTGTGTGGGAAATCTATTACACCGAGTCTCAATCCAATTTCACAAAACAATGGCTTCTGAGCTCTTAGATGAGATCGTCGGCAGACAATCCTTTGAAGTTGATGTGGCACTCCTGGATGCTATAATAATAATAATAATAATAATAATAATAATAATAATAATGTTGGAAGTATTGAACATCTATTAACACTGATAAGTATATCAATTGGAGTCTTCTAGAATTTACTACAAAAACATAAAAAATTCACACTTAAATGATTAGGTATATCTTAAAACCCATTAACGTAATTCTATCGTTTCACCACTAATTTTTCTGCATTTTTTTAGATCATGAATTTTATTAAAAAACAAAATAATTTTACGCTCAACACCAAAGCTATAATGACTTGATTTAAAAGTTTGAATAAGGTAGCTTAAAATAAGCTCAGCTCTATTAGCTTGGAGAGAGGAATGGGAAAGTCTCTAAGAAATCCACTTGTAGATAACTCAATTACATCCTTACGGAATTTGAGCCCTCGCATCTCCACAAATGAATATTAAGTGTATTGAGAGTTTAACATGTAACGTAGTTCAACCACATTTGTGGGTTTTAAGCTCAAATAAAAATAATAATATAATTATAATATTTGTGTGTGACCTATTTTAAAATAATTTATTGATTTATACTGGTAGGAACGTTGGTCTTAGCAAGAGCATCTCCAGTTTATTTTTCATTGGCATAGCTAATATTAAAAAAAAAAGTGTAGACGGAAATAAATTAGATTGAAAGGAAACCTGAAATAAAGTCAGACGAGAAGACATTTTATGGTAAAATAATATTAAGCTCAATTTTCTTCTAAGTAAGATGATTTAAGACTAGAGGATAAAATTCAGCAACAACTATGACATTATTTAAATCCCATTCCACTTTCTGAGAAAATCACTTTAGATATCGTCGCTTAGTAATCATTTCTAGGGAACTTATTTTCCAAGCAATTGAGATTGGAACGTATTCTATGTTTAACATTTGATATATTTGAAATACAATGCTTAAACTTTTATTCAAAAAGGGGTGGGGGAGAAATTTTGCTTAATATTGTTCTTTAGGTAATTGAAAGAAAGACAATACACACGATTATTTGTATTCGATAAATGAAGTCTAAATAATAATAATAATACATACATAAAAGCTCAACTTTTGCTAGTGCATAAAAATGTTAAATGTCTAGGTACATTAAAAAAATATTCATGCCTTTCTGTCGTAAAATGAGTTTATATTATTCTTTGCATTCTAGCACGTACTGTACCTTAAAGAGACACCTATAAAAACATACATTTTGAACAGTTTTATTTAATCAAAAGCAAATATTTTTTATTTAGTCTAAAAATTTGATCTACATTCTACCCAAAAGCATGTTTATGTAAGTATCAGATATACGAAATACCCCATTTCCAACTACAAATATTGTGAAATATTTACTGTAATACACCCCCAACCTAAGCTAAACACACCAAAGATATGTTAATTACTGTGCACTAAAAATAATATAGTCCCAAATTTACAAAATAGTTTCTCTAAAAACGAGAACATTAATGTAAATATTTTTATAAATATGATTAAAAATTTTAAAAATCCACTTATTTTTTTTAGCATCACGTCTTACTACCCGTTTGGTTTATACGCCTATGTACTAATTATACTTGTGATTTAAGGACTAGGAATAATCAATTTATAGGAAGTGCATTTTAATTTCCGCGGAGGTAGAGGGGAAAACAATTTTTAGGAATAGCCACCCTCAGTGATCGAACCCCGATCTCCCCGTCATCGGCAGTCTAGTCCAACATGAGAGTAGCACACTAGACCACGCGGTCACTGAAGGGCGTCCTAAACTAAATTAATATAATGATACTAATATAATAATTTCAATTTCAATTTCCTTTATATAATAATAATAGTAATAATAATAACAATAATAATTTCCAATTCAATTTTCCTTTATTATAGTTCTGGCCAACAGTCGTAGGACCTATATCAGTTCAGCACTGAAAGTACACAAGTACCATACAAATACATATATTTACACGAGAGAATAAGATAAATAAAAATGGCTAAATAATGTTATATAATGATTAATAATAATAATAATAATAACAATAATAATAAAGCTATTTAGAGTTTTACTAGGGCCCAGATTTTGATGACATGTCATCTTTTTTTATGGTACATCGCAAACAATGCACATTGGTATGCCTACATAAATTCTTTTCGTGATAAACTAGTTTTGTAAACCTTTTTTATATGTCATTCTTTGATTATTTATTTGCCATTAAGAATTTTTAGCTCAATTTCAAGGATTTTTGAGTAATTTTTAGGCATTTGTGTTGAATAAATATATTTTCAAATACTATCAATCTTATATAAATTGATAAGCTCATTTCCGGTAGTGGAAATTATAAGTAAATCGCTAACATATTTTAACAAGTAAGCTTTTATTTTGTAAGGGGCAAGGATGTCGGGGAAAATAGTAGTTTCCAAAGAAAATAAGAATTTCACAGATAATTTTTAGCTTTTCATTCTTTACTTTTATCAGCATAGAAGCTACGATTTGTGTATGTATGATTGTGCATCGGTAAATAAAATATTTTTCTTTGATTAAAGAAAAAGAATTCTATTCTTATTTAAATGATATGACACAATATATATAGAGCCGGAGGAGGGGTTATTTTAAAGTTTTCGTCGTAGTTTGAAGGGAGGGGGGGGGGGAATATAAGTTTCACTTGAAATTAAACACCAAATTTGATATAGTTTTTAACAGGTAAACCTTTAACAAGAAAGTATAACCTATAAAAAGATTTGAATATATTTTAGCATGATGATCTGTAGACATCGCTGCAACGATCCACTAGTATTTTATAAATCCATATATATCCCAAAATACTTTTTTCATTGTAGGAAATAGTTGCGTTGGAAGAAGGTGGAAATTACTATTGAAGCAAATATGTCTGTAAACCAATATCATATTCAACAAAATACGATATTTTAGTTGGAATTTCCGTTGTATATACTTCCATTTGTATTCTTGTGCATTAATTGTGTTTTTTTTAAACACAATTTTGTTTAAATTTGAGGTGATTATTTAGAATACTTTGGTCGATTAAGAAGCTATTTAAAAAAAATCTTTTTTGATCATTAATGTATAGATCCTGGTTATTACTATCAATTATTATACACTTTTCTGTGTGTTCTATCTCATTCATCAATTTATATTTTTCCGTGCAACAAATCTTACTACCAGTAGGTCTACAGTATATTTACATACTTACACAACTAGAGCAGTTCTTGCATGGTTCAGGCTAGGACCTTCCTCACGAACGATGTAGAAACAATTATTATTTAAACAGAACATATTAAAATAATGCTGATTAGAGGTTAGACGAAAGTATTTTAACCGAGTCTTTAAAAAATTCGAGGTAGAATTTTTAAAATACTTAAACCCTGAGTTTTGAAACGCTTATTACTTTCGGCCTAATGTTAACTTTATGTTAGTTTCAGAACTTTGTTACAACTTGAAAGTAATCATTTGGAATTAACAGACGCTTGCATTCAGTAGAAATATTCTTCTTACTTCTCAACTCTGCCTTTTTCTGACTTGACTTTTGCTCTATTGTCATGAAGAGATGAAGCATTAATAATTAATGCGATAGAGAGAGAAAAATCACCAAGCTGCTAGTGTTTGTTTAAGTAATAAGTAAGGACCGACCAAAACAAAATAAGTTTTGTCAACAGGTTGTCAACAAAGATTCGGCGTGGACGAGAGATGCAAATTTGTGAGTGATAGTAAAGAACAAACTTTGCCTGGGACCAAATTTCCGGCTTGGAGCCCCCAACCCCCTGGGGGTGGATGTAGTATATTAGCAGCCATTGAGACGTTATCTCTTTCTATTCTTAGAACGTTTATTCCACGTGATAGTCACTTCTTAATCAATAATAAACTGTTTAAATGCAACTGACACTAAACTTTAGGGATTCTAATAAAGTTATTGAGATTGAATTGAAATATAAATATTTATATAAATATAATATTGTAAAAAAAATGTCTATTAGTATTTTTAGGAGTCTGCAAAATTTTTACATGTCAAAGTCGAAAGTAAAATACCATTCACTTTAACTTCTTCAACCACAATAACCCTCGCACCATCGAAGTATTTCCAAGGAAGCAGAAAACTTCGTTATATTATGAACTGATTAGAAATATAATATAAATATGACATATTTCAATATATATTAATTTCTATAACAGTATTTTTACACCGACTAGTGATTAAATAAAATTAAATTCAGATATGTCAGCACAATATAATAATATAAAGTACTTATGTTTGTTTCTTTGAGCTTTTATTTTTAAATATAGATGAACTTAATAGGTAATTTAAAACTAAAAGTAGTGTTCTGGTGACCACAAACAAAACCTTGGATTTGACTCTGGTTCGTATTTAAAAAGTTATTTCGCACCCCTCAGGAGCCTTTTAGACGAGAGTGATTTTCCTGGAAATGTTTTTCCCGTAGATATAAATAGGTTCAAAGGAAAACTTAACACACGGAGAGAAAAACTCATGCGTCAAATCTTATGTTTCTCTTAATGTAGCGACCAAGCCATCACGTTCCTAGTTTTTTAAACATGTGCTTATGCTGTTTCCAACGCTTATATCTCTTTCTTTTATCACCACGTCTTACGACCCATTCAGGTTATACACTTATGTACTAAGAATCAAATAGTCAAAGCTATTATTTATACTTTTAGTGAGGATTACTCCATCTAGATCTCATATTCTAAAAATTGAAAAATTACACCTGGACACGGGAATCAAACCCGGGACCTTTGGCTCAGTGCTTAAATGTTCTAACCATTGAGCTATCCAGGAATCGTCCCGTGTCCAGGGCCATTCTTCACTCATGGGACGATTCCTGGATAGCTCAATGGCTAGAGCATTTAAGTACTGAGCCAAAGGTCCCGGGTTTGATTCCCGTGTTCAGGTGTAATTTTTCAATTTTAAGAATACTTATGTACTAGTTACGCTAGTAATTTTAGGGACTAGGGAGTTTATACAATATAAAGTGTACCCGTATTTGCATGGAGGGAGAGTGGAAAACAATTTTTTTTAAACCCACCCTTAGTACACTTACCAAGATTTGAACTTGGATCTACCCGTAAATGGTAGTCCAGTCTACTCCGAGAGTCGCACGTTAGACCACGCGGCCCCCGAAGTGGGTGTATATTTTATTAGAGCTTAAAATAATCTTAAGAAATTGGTGTGAGATAAAGAGTTTTTTCTCTGAATTTGTTGATCAATTCCGGTCCTTGTACACAATCTATTCAGCACAACGAACCGATAAAAGATGGTTTGTATGGAATGTAAGGAAGCGCGTGTTGAGGTCAAATTTTGTAGTTTCTATAGCAAAGTGCATATTGACCAAAGAAAAATTAAATATTGCTACAGCAGATTCATTATTTTGATTTTAAACATTTAGCAATTTTAATAGTTCTTGAAATTTAATCACGGAAAGCGCAAAATTTGAATAAAGCCTTTCATTTTTATTTGAAATATTTACTATCAAATTTCAATAAGCTCATCGTGGATGTTTAAAAACTGGTGATATAGTCATAATATATATAAGATCGAACTAAATGTAGGCCCATTTACTAGATACATATTTTTTTGCCATATATATATATATATAAACTGAAACCATCCCGACGTTAAATCGTGCACACATTCACCACATATTAAATCACCGTCTTAATCCTTTTTTCAATTTTTTACATAATTTTAGTAAAAAAGGAATCATTCAGTGGCACTGATTTTATAAAAAAAATTAGTTTTTTTGTCAACATTTGTATGTCTGCGACTTTACGGAATTCTGTAATAGTTAATTGTGTTTGAGTGTGTGTGTGTGTGTGTATGGATGTATAAAAGGGGGTAAAAGGGTAAAAAAGCGGTGTGGACAGGCCGATAGAGGACTGGTACTTTCTACATCCCGACTTGTGTCTGTCGATTGACGTTATCAGCTGTCAACGGCGTATTCGAACTCAATCCTTCAAGATGATATCGCCCTTGAACTTGAGACCGGTTCCCCACGTCTGGGACTTGGCTAGAATACGGTCTGGGACTTGGCTAGGGTGCGGTTTGGGACTTGGCTAGAGTGTGGTCCGGGACTTGGCTAGAGTGCGGTCTGGGACTGGGCTAGAGTGCGGTCTGGGACTTGGCTAGAGT
>CABEEJ010008448.1:0-23820 GCA_901482245.1 Timema douglasi
GTGTCCTGATACTGAGATGAACTGTAGCACCTACCATAGTTGTGTAGATAGTGTCCTGATACTGAGATGAACTGTAGTACCTACCAAAGTGCCTTGATACTGAGATGAATTGTAGCGGCTACCATAGTTGGGTAGATAGTGCCTTAATACTGAGATGAACTGTAGCACCTACCATAGCTGTGTAGATAGTGCCTTGATACTGAGATGAACTGTAGCGGCTACCATAGTTGGGTAGAAAGTGTCCTGATACTGAGATGAACTGTAGCCTCTACCATAGTTGGGTAGATAGTGTCCTGATACTGAGATGAACTGTAGCACCTACCTGTGTATAGTGTCCTGATACTGAGATGAACTGTAGCGCCTACCATAGTTGTGTAGATAGTGCCTAGATACTGAGATGAACTGTAGCCTCTACCATAGTTGGGTAGATAGTGTCCTGATACTGAGATGAACTGTAGCACCTACCATAGGTGGGTAGATAGTGTCCTGATATTGAGATGAACTGTAGCTCCTACCATAGTTGTGTAGATAGTGTCCTGATACTGAGATGAACTGTAGCACCTACCATAGTTGGGTAGATAGTGTTGTGATGTTGCGCAAATCAACCTTCCTTCTACAAAGATGGATGTATCTATTAATCTCAATCTTTGAAAAGGTAGACTTGTTTGGTTTGAATGGATGTTGTTGTTATATAAACCTGAATTCACCAGTCTAATGGGGTAAGCTACACTTGTCTTGATGAACTAACCCTGCGACCATCTGTTGGTAGTGAGGCTGCCCTCTGCTCCAATACCTGAGAAATGTGGTTGTTCTGGTCGGTTCTCCTCAGCACTTGTCTTGATGAACTAACCCTGCGACCATCTGTTGGTAGTGAGGCTGCCCTCTGCTCCAATACCTGAGAAATGTGATTGTTCTGGTCGGTTCTCTCTCAGCACTTGTCCGTCACTATCGAGTTCACGATATACGAGGCGATGTATTATCTGGGCCTCCTACTAGGACTCAAGAGAGACTACGTCCACCAGAGAGTTTCATTCCTGACACAGCTTCTAGGACTTCCCGGACCCAACTCGTGCCTCCATCATCTCAGGTATAGTCTGGTGACAATACTCCACGACTCGTGTCACGTGTGTGTCGGAACTGTCGTCAGCAGGTGACTTGTTCCAGTTGCGGACAGCAGAGGAGAGTGTCGTTCGCCCTCGCCCTGTTCCAAGAGCCCACCTTGTTGATTCTGGACGACCCCACAGCGATGGTTGATCCGATACTCAGGTACAGGTAAGTTTCTGATGGCGGACATGGTGCTTGGTTGTCGAGTTGTTGTTTGGTGCTTGTTGTCGAGTTGTTGTTTGGTGCTTGTTGTCGAGTTGTTGTCTGGTGCTTGTTGTTAGAGTTGTTGTTTGGTGCTTGTTGTCGAGTTGTTGTTTGGTGCTTGTTGTCGAGTTGTTGTCTGGTGCTTGTTGCAGCATCTGGCTACATCTTCATAACATTGCGAACAACGAGAACACCACCATCTTTGTGACAACACACAACATCCAAGAAGCTCAAAATGCTCACAAGGTAGATAGTGTGTAGTTTGTTTAGAAAGTGCACAAGAGGCTGTGATGGTATGTCTCAAGGGATGGTATGTTTCACAGGTATGTCTCAAGAGATGGTATGTCTCAAGAGATGGTATGTCTCACAGGTATGTCTCAAGAGATGGTATGTTTCACAGGTAGGTCTCAAGAGATGGTATGTCTCAAGAGATGGTAGGTCTCAAGAGACGTTATGTCTCACAGGTAGGTCTCAAGAGATGTTATGTCTCACAGGTAGGTCTCAAGAGATGGTATGTTTCACAGGTATGTCTCAAGAGATGGTATGTCTCAAGAGATGGTAGGTCTCAAGAGACGTTATGTCTCACAGGTAGGTCTCAAGAGATGGTAGGTCTCAAGAGATGGTAGGTCTCAAGAGATGTTATGTCTCACAGGTAGGTCTCAAGAGATGGTATGTTTCACAGGTAGGTCTCAAGAGATGGTATGTCTCACCGGTATGTCTCAAGAGATGGTAGGTCTCAAGAGACGTTATGTCTCACATGTAGGTCTCAAGAGATGGTATGTTTCACTGGTAGGTCTCAAGAGATGGTATGTCTCACAGGTATGTCTCAAGAGATGGTATGTTTCACAGGTAGGTCTCAAGAGATGGTATGTTTCACAGGTATGTCTCAAGAGATGGTATGTCTCACAGGTATGTCTCAAGAGATGGTATGTTGCACAGGTAGGTCTCAAGAGATGGTATGTTTCACAGGTAGGTCTCAAGAGATGGTATGTTTCACAGGTATGTCTCAAGAGATGGTATGTCTCAAGAGATGGTATGTTTCACAGGTATGTCTCAAGAGATGGTATGTCTCACAGGTATGCCTCAAGAGATGGTATGTCTCACAGGTAGGTCTCAAGAGATGGTATGTTTCACAGGTAGGTCTCAAGAGATGGTATGTCTCACAGGTAGGTCTCAAGAGATGATATGTCTCACAGCTATGCCTCAAGAGATGGTATGTCTCACAGGTAGGTCTCAAGAGATGGTATGTTTCACAGGTAGGTCTCAAGAGATGGTATGTCTCACAGGTATGTCTCAAGAGATGGTAGGCCTCAAGAGACGTTATGTCTCACAGGTAGGTCTCAAGAGATGGTATGTTTCACTGGTAGGTCTCAAGAGATGGTATGTCTCACAGGTATGTCTCAAGAGATGGTATGTCTCACAGGTATGTCTCAAGAGATGGTATGTTTCACAGGTATGTCTCACAGGTATGTCTCAAGAGATGGTATGTTTCACAGGTATGTCTCAAGAGATGGTATGTTTCGCAGGTAGGTCTCAAGAGATGGTATGTTTCACAGGTATGTCTCAAGAGATGGTATGTTTCGCAGGTAGGTCTCAAGAGATGGTATGTTTCGCAGGTAGGTCTCAAGAGATGGTATGTTTCACAGGTAGGTCTCAAGAGATGGTATGTTTCACAGGTAGGTCTCAAGAGATGGTATGTTTCACAGGTATGTCTCAAGAGACGGTATGTTTCACAGGTATGTCTCACAGGTATGCCTCAAGAGATGGTATGTCTCACAGGTATGTCTCAAGAGATGGTATGTTTCACAGGTATGTCTCAAGAGATGGTATGTCTCAAGAGATGGTATGTCTCACAGGTAGGTCTCAAGAGATGGTATGTTTCACAGGTATGTCTCAACAGATGGTATGTCTCAAGAGATGGTAGGTCTCAAGAGATGGTATGTTTCGCAGGTAGGTCTCAAGAGATGGTATGTTTCACAGGTATGTCTCAAGAGACGGTATGTTTCGCAGGTAGGTCTCAAGAGACGGTATGTTTCACAGGTAGGTCTCAAGAGATGTAATGTTTCACAGGTATGTCTCAAGAGATGGTATGTTTCACAGGTATGTCTCAAGAGACGGTATGTTTCACAGGTAGGTCTCAAGAGATGGTATGTTTCACAGGTATCTCAAGAGATGGTAGGTCTCAAGAGACGGTATGTTTCACAGGTAGGTCTCAAGAGATGGTATGTTTCACAGGTATCTCAAGAGATGGTAGGTCTCAAGAGATGGTATGTTTCACAGGTATGTCTCAAGAGACGGTATGTTTCGCAGGTAGGTCTCAAGAGACGGTATATTTCACAGGTATGTCTCAAGAGACGGTATGTTTCACAGGTATGTCTCAAGAGACGGTATGTCTCAAGAGACGGTATGTTTCACAGGTAGGTCTCAAGAGACGGTATGTTTCACAGGTATGTCTCAAGAGACGGTATGTTTCACAGGTATGTCTCAAGAGATGGTATGTTTCGCAGGTATGTCTCAAGAGATGGTATGTTTCGCAGGTATGTCTCAAGAGATGGTATGTTTCGCAGGTAGGTCTCAAGAGACGGTATGTCTCAAGAGACGGTATGTTTCGCAGGTAGGTCTCATGCGGGATGGAAAGATCATCGCTCAAGAAAAGCCGTTCTCTCTGATTGAACGTTTTGCGAGTCCCAACCTAGAGTCTGTGTTCTACACGCTCGCGGTGGTGGACGGAGAAAGGTCTAGCTCTGATGACCGCCAGAGTTCTGTCTCTCCAGAGTTGTATGAAGCATCTTTTGAGATAATCCGGCAGTCCTTGGGCTCCCACAACGTCTTGTTCCGAGGAGTGAGTGTGTGTTACTTCCACCTACAACCCCCTCTTGTGGCTATATCATTGTGACACTCTGCGGCCAATAAGAACAGAGCTTTTGAAACACCCTAAACTTCTTGTAAACACATACATTTCTATATTCTTTCCCCCAGAGAAAATAAATGTTAATAAACATCCTTTAGCCATGGGTATTTTATTTTTGTGTACTATTGATGGTAAAATGTTTAAAAATGAGGTGGCCCAATGGCTAAATAATTTTATATTAAAGGAAATTGACAAAACTAAAGAAAAAGTAAAAATAAACTACTAAGAGTAAATTTGATGAAGAAAGCCCACCAAGGGAAAGAGGGAAACTGTGGGAAGAGTCCAACGCACAAAGGTAACATCTTCCTTAAAAGGTGTGTGACAACTTCTACTATAGAAGACAGAAGAAAGGAAGAAGATGTCACCTTTGTGCGTTGGATTCTTCCCACAGTTTCCCTCTTTCCCTTGGTGGGCTTTCTTCATCAAATTTACTCTTAGTAGCTTATTTTTCCTTTTTCTTTAGTCTTGTCAATTTCCTTTAATATAAAATGATGGTAAAATTGGTATGTCATGGTGAGACTAGTTACTCTCCAAGAATGTAGGCTCGGTTTACAACAATGTTTTCCTGGGAGATGACGGATTGCCACTTAGCTGGCTCTATTGTTGCCACACACTTATACCGACCAAACAACTTGTTCAGAGCCAGCAACCACCGGCACTGCCCGGCTTGGAAGATATCATCTCCAAACCAGATCTGACCAAGGTGGACCAAATCTTGCGCCGATGGAAGTATAGCCGGCGCACTCTGAGAGACCTCATGAGGACGTCGAGGCTGTGGTGGCGCGACGCGGGTCTCCCCTCTATTCGTCACATGGGGGCCCTGTGTTACAAGGACTCCATCAGGCTGTTGAGGAACACAGGGTGGGTGGTTGTTTATCGAGATTGCTCCGAGACTGCTCCGACTGGAGGTATCACCAAGGACAATGTTATTGTTGCAGCACCTTGTTGTTTATCGAGAGAGCTCTGAGACTGCTCCAACTGGAGGTATCACCGAGGACAATGTTATTGTTGCAGCACCTTGTTGTTTATCGAGAGAGCTCCGAGACTGCTCCAACTGGAGGTATCACCGAGGACAATGTTATTGTTGCAGCACCTTGTTGCTTGTTTTGACTCTACCTTGCCTCCTGATCGCCCTGTCGTGTGTCACTCTGGGCAACACCCCCCAAGAGGTGTCAGTCGCTGTTGTCAACTTGGAGGGTCCGTGCAACACCACCGTCTCCTCTCAACCTGCGGGATGTTTGTACATCCGGGCCTTGCGGCGCGTCGGCGTTAGTCCGGTATGTCCGTGTACAGACATGACACAGGAACCCCATGGTCCATGGTCCATGATACCAACACACAGTGACAGCCACTAAACATTAAAACGTTACTTGTTTGTTATCTGTCTCTTCACACCTGTATTGCTGACCAGGACATCTTCTCTAAACAGGTGTTTTTTAACAGCAAGTCCCAAGGACTGGCCGCCCTGACAGATGGCCGTGTTTGCGGTGTCATTGTCATTACTGACGCCTTCAGTAACTTGATTGACAGAAACTCGTCAGAAAGAGCAAGCATATTTGAAGAAATACGGGTGACCGTGGACTTTAGAGGTGAAGCTGACAAACTATTATAAGTGTTGGTTGGACTCGACTAAACACGTCAGAGGTCACAACATAGCATTCCTTGCCGTCAAGTGTCAACTTGAGTGTGGTCGCATAGTTTTATCTACAATTACGGTGGGCCAAGCCACAAAATAAGCAATGCCACCTCTTAAAAATGTTCACATCCAAAACTAACTATACAATATATGTATATTTTGAATTTAAGTTTTTTCTTGCCCTTAATTTTGAATATTAGTGGGTATTTGAGGTATTTAAAGGACTGGAACATTCCAAGTAGGTTCTAAGCAGAAAATCTTGCTCGCACATTATAGGTTGCTATAATTTCTAACTTCTAAACACAGCGTGCATGAAATGAGTACCGAGTGTTTGCGTATTGTGTCACGTGACTGATTCTCGTGACGTGTGTTGTCCCAGATGTGGTCACGGCCAACTTTGTGCACTTGTCTGCTATCGAGGCTTACAACAAGTTTGTCGATGACCTTGAGGTCACTAGTTCCGGACAACTTCTCAACTTGACACCGATTGTACAGGTGACAACTGAAACCAAACTATATCATCTTACTCATTGGCCGGTCAGACGGTATAAACCGGTGGTAACAAACCATCTCATTTAAAACTTTCTATCCAATACATTACTTTGTGTGCTATTTATTTTAAACATAGATTATACAATATCTGTAAGTTAACCATGCACCAGCAACTTGGAGGTGTAGACTATATTCCACTCTCCCTCCGTGTAAATGCAGGTATGTTTCCTCTAGATGTGACCTCCCCCTCCCTAGTAGAGAAGTGCAACCAGCCCAACAGGTAGCGAGACACTGAGTATTGAGATAATGAACGTTCTCAGTCCAGGATGTAGTTCTGAAACCTCTGATGGTTCTTTGGTTTAATTTCCCTTGAGAAGATGATCCTTCCTCACTCGCGAACATTACAGCACAGTTTCTACACAAACATTACAGCACAGTTTCTACACAAACATTACAGCACAGTTTCTACACAAACATTACAGCAACAGTTTCTACACAAACACAATTCCCCCTCCTTCATATTATTGTTTGAAGAAGTAGGGGGCTGTTTATTGAGTCACAAGCACCCACCTCATACCTGCGAGGGCCTGTTAACTAAGGATCGACCATCGCTTACTAACATTTCCAAACTATTAGAGGCCTTTACTGGAGATGTGTGGATACCAATACTTTGTGTGCCGGTTCCAAACCGGTCCAGTTACAATGTTGTCCGCTCTAACTCCGATATCTCGCTAACTCGGTACTTACTAGTTATTACAATACTTGGTTAGTATCGCACGGTCGTCAACCACAGTATATTAATATTAATATTATATAGTTTGAAGTAAGGGGAGGGTTTGTGTGTCTAAATACTACGTATCAGTGTTATTTGTATTTCTTATAAACTATCAATTTGATCTCACTGATACAGAGCTTAAGATTTAACTGAACCTGTAAATGAATGATATTACTGTCAGCTAAGTGCAAGTGCTAATCACAATAATAAAGGATAAGTGTGAGGTAACCTCCCCCCGAGCATTGTCCGGAGCTGGGCAGCCTGGCCACGTGGACACTCGTGGAACTGACTAGTTGGGAGTGTTAGTATCGGTATTGGGATCGTCGAGCAAAATGGGGAATGTGTCAAAGTATTCTCATCTTGCAGCTCATCAGATTATGCAATCTTCTTTGGAGACTCCCTTATAAATCTTATAATCTCATGAACAAATGAAATCCCATCGCGCTCTTTAGCATGACAAAGCATCTTGTACCATAAGATGATGTTACCATATAGTTACTTTTATCTTTTGTATGTAATTTGTTAAAATAAAAACATAACTATTTGCAATTCTAGGGTCTCATTTGATTTAAAATTAATTATGGATTGATATGGATAATTGTTATACAATAACTCAAGCAAAAATATCCAAGTAATGAATATTTTCCTGAACCCTATTGTGCCCGAATAGACCTGCAGGGGGAGCGGTTTGGTCTCCACCACTGACTGTGTCCCCAGCCCCGTTAGACTGACTGTGTCCCCAGCCCCATTAGACTGACTGTGTCCCCAGCCCCGTTAGACTGACTGTGTCCCCAGCCCCGTTAGACTGACTGTGTCCTGTGTTTTCTTCCATAGCTCGATGATCCTGTCTTTGATCTGGGAGAAACATCATTTGTGACGTTCCTGGTGCCAGGTCTTGCTACAAGGTACGGAGCACGTCACTGACATAATATTATCAATATAAGAGGAAATATAAATACTAACTAAACGTTAAATCAATGTTCTGGGGTCTGGTTGTCAAGTTTATGCTATAATTATGTCGGGACTGAATCACAAACAAGCAATATTGAAGCTTAGGATCAAATTACATTTCAAAATTTAAGATATTTTATTTCTCAAATTATCCTTTAAGACTTGTGAGTCCACTGTTACTTGTACTGGTGGTCACACAGTATAGTAGTAGACTAGCTTGTTATTATCTGAGACAAAGGAGTGGGAGTGAGAGGGGGTATTCAACACTGACTGTAACCTGTTTCAGCCTGACCTACATGCTCTCGGCTAGTGACATGTTATCACTGCTGGTTTTAACCTGTTTCAGCCTGACCTACATGCTCTCGGCTAGTGACATGTTATCACTGCTGGTTTTAACCTGTTCCAGCCTGACCTACATGCTCTCAGCTAGCGACATGTTATCACTGCTGGTTTTAACCTGTTCCAGCCTGACCTACATGCTCTCCGCTAGCGACATGTTATCACTGCTGGTTTTAACCTGTTTCAGCCTGACCTACATGCTCTCAGCTAGCGACATGTTATCACTGCTGGTTTTAACCTGTTCCAGCCTGACCTACATGCTCTCAGCTAGTGACATGTTATCACTGCTGGTTTTAACCTGTTCCAGCCTGACCTACATGCTCTCAGCTAGTGACATGCTGCTCCTGATAGTTTCCGAGCGTACAAGTCTAAGATGGGACAGAGACCATATTGCAGGTGAAACATGTTCCTTGTTGTATTAAGCTCCCCACACACCTGTTCGGTATCGGAACAGATCAGAATGCTCGTAATCGGAACCTACAAACGAAGAAGAGTTTTGTCCCTACACGTGTTTGGAATTTCTGTCAGTCAGAAGAAAGCAGACAAAAAGGTACATATTATAGTTGTGTTTGAATTGAAGAGGAGCGATAGCAGCGGTGGAGAGGAGCGATAGCAGCATTGAATAGGAGTGTGATAGCAGCATTGAATAGGAGTGAGATAGCAGCATTGAATAGGAGCGATAGCAGCGGTGAATAACCATTAAGTCTTTACAGTGAGGATTTTGTTGAATCTTTAAAACAAGAAATGTCACAGTTGTGTGAGTGTTGATGTTGACATTGCCAAACATAGGCATGATAATCATTTGATTGATGTTTATACAGAATAATATAATTACTTCCTTTAAAATGTATTTGGTAACTGCTCTAACCAGCTGTGAAGCAAAGAGCTCTTTTTAAAAACTGATGTTAGTTAAAAATAAATGACGGCCAACAACAATGGTTGAACCAAGACTTAACAACCTTGCTATCATGATATTAATTACAAGACAGTTGTCATTTGACGATGTTGACGATGTTGTACGAGATGTGAGTGGCGTGATTCCTCGGCACGGCAATAACTTGTTTAAAAGAGAGAGAATATGTTCCAGGTTTATATTGCATTTAATTGAGATTAATTGTAGTTTAATTAAATAAAATCTAAGAAAAATAACACCAGTTTCTGTTTTATTGAGTTTTTAATAATAATTATTATCATCAACAATTGTCTCCATGCTGTGGCCAGGTCCATTTAGAAAAATACTTCCATCTTCTTATATTCTTGTACCATTCTTCTCCTCTCTCTCTTACTCTTGTCTGCTCCTACCATCTTCTCCTTCTTCATCCTCATTACATGTCCATACCATCCCAGTCTTGCTTCCTCTACTATCTCATGTACTCCAACATCCTCATTACATGTCCATACCATCTTAGTCTTGCTTCCTCTACTATCTCATGTACTCCAACATCCTCATTACATGTCCATACCATCTTAGTCTTGCTTCCTCTACTATCTCATGTACTCCAACATCCTCATTACATGTACATACCATCTCAGTCTAGCTTCCTCTACTTCCTCTTCCTTCTCACCTCATACCATCAAGTCATGGCTCTCATTCTTTCCTCCCCGAGGTTTCCTGACATCTTATTTGTCAGTAGTTCATCAAACTAAAGTATTAAAATTAAGGCTTCATGTCTGCCATTTGTGGACACGATAGCTCAGTTGGTAGTGTGTCTGCCATTTGTGGACACGATAGCTCAGTTGGTAGTGTGTCTGCCTACTGAGTTAAGCATCCCGGGTTCGATTCCTCGCATGGCCTAAAGATGTATTATTGGCGAGAGGTGGGCTTACCCATTTACAGTGAGAAATTAACAGTTGGGGACTGGGAGTTGTGACAAGTGATAACTCCTCAATGTTGATAGGTGCGACCAGTCTGGAGATGGTCGTTGTGCACACACTAGCGCACCTGGTGGTGATAGTTGACAAGTGACAACTCCTCCTGTTGATAGGTGCGACCAGTCTGGAGATGGTCGTTGTGCACACACTAGCGCACCTGGTGGTGATAGCTGCCAAGAGTGTCCTGCTCCTGCTCCTTCTGTTCCTCATCCTGTTCCACTTGCCTACACCGCTCAACCTGCTATGGACATTGCTCATACTCACCGTCCAGGGACTCTGTGGATCAGCGTTTGGTGAGCCCTACTTAGCGAGCGATCATTACACCAAGATGAGCTGTTTATTGTATCTGCTAGTGTCAGGTTGCTGTTTGTTAGCGCAGGTCTCCTGGTGGCCTGCCTCTGTCAGAGGGTGTTGACGGGTCTATTGTTCCTCTCCTTCTCGCTCTACGTCTCCCTGCTGTTCACAGGTAGGCGACAAACATCCCTCGACTGGGAGTTATGGGGAGTAAGGAAGTCCTGTTTAGTTTGTTATGAGAGTGATGTCTTGTGGGATAGCTAAACATATCTCGCCCTTTGGACAGCTTCCTTAGACCATGCGACCACCAAATAGTTATAATTAATAGTTAACTATTATTTAGAAATCTAGTCGATTTGTTTTGTATTTTACTAAGTATGAATACCTTCTTTTAAAATAGTCACAATCGCTGTGTTAAGATTAATTCAGTGTACTGTCCAATGACCCGGTTCACCCTAGACTACACCATAGTGGAACTATTCAAGGTGAGCATACTGTCCCATGACCCAGTTCACCCTAGAGGAACTATTCAAGGTGAGCACACCATCTTCCAGGGCTAATAAAGGACTCATCAGACGATTCTGTTTGATTGAAGGTTCCATGTGGACATTGCTAGGTCTACATAGGATCTTGCAGTCTGTGGTGTGGATCTTACCTCAAACAGAAGCCATCAAGACACTCCGTAACCTGCTGCTTGTTGGCAAACCTGTACTGCCCGTTACGTTGGCACTAGTGATCCCCTCGGCATGGGCCGCTGTGTTTTATTGTATCGTTGGTTGCGTTCTCAGCATATGGGGATAAACATGTCTCGGTAACATGTTGGGAAATTTTTAATAGAATCACAAACTCAAGAGTTAAATTATATATTCGTTTGTAAACACAAAAATTGTAAACAGTGTCTCAAACAAAAACTAACGTTGGGGTGAGGTCACAGGGGCATAGTCCTCCAAGTGCCGGATATTATTTTTGTAATTTTGTACAATTGGGGATTTTGGGGGATCTTCAAATGTGTAAAGATGTGTTTTTCCATGTAAACTGGTAAGATCATGTTCTAATTGAGACTATCTGTTGTCTTGGGGGTGAATGCCCCATTTGACCCTCTCTTGGTGCACCAATGACAGATGTAAGTGAAATATCATTAATAATCAACAATATTGACTTGAAATTTAGCATCTTTTATTTTGCCTTTTGGTTTTACAAACAATAAGCTTCTCAAACAAATAATTAAACAATACGTTAAGGTATTTCTCATATTTCCATGTTGAATGAACATTTTGTTTGACTGTGATCATTTTAAACACAATAACAGAATGAGAACATAATATAATTCCCGATATAATATATAAATACTTGATTTATTCCCCTTGTTATTTAGTTTTGGAATGTGTCCAACATTATGAAGAATAAATAGTATTTATAGCATTATTTTCTATAAAATATAAAGTTAACCATATTTTTAAAATAATGTAGAGGGTATTTAAAGAAGATATCTTAGTTGGAAAACAAAATTTTACAGTAAGAACAAAAACTTGATATTTATAAAAAGTACAATAATATTAAGGTTCTGGATACTTTATTGAAAAGATCAAATTTTGATCAAAAAATGTTATTCAATTATCATGTGATTACATTATAGCAGTTTCCATGATGAACAGAATGAGCTTAATGTTTGCTGTTAACATAACCCACATAATTATGTTCCCTAGTCGTCACAATAACTGTCTACTCACGTTTACAGACCCAGACCAGTACACACACAATTTGAGCCGACTTGGTGGGAAGTGACTCCAACAGTTCTGTAGCCATTAGACTTTAGAATGATCGAACCAAATATTAGTAAACTCATCTAAAATCAAGCTTTCAAACAGTTTGTGTTTGGATATTATCAACCAACACAGGTGGTTTCAAAATAAAAGCTGGAAACTCTCCACCCCCATTCGACTACTTCTCTATCCCAGGGCAGATGTGAAGTTGCCTACACTGAGACACACTGTGACTGTGACTGTGACCAGGACGGGAGTAGAACGTCACACCGGCAACGAGGACAAAACATAACTTTTAAATATAGCAATTTAATAGATTTTAAGTGTTTTTTTAATTCAAAAATATGTATACACATAAAAGAAAAAGTATTGCCGATAACTTTAAATGTTTTGACCCGATGGATGAGGAATCCAAAGTTGTTTTCACATTGTAGGACGTGAGGTAACACCAATACTAGGGGAAAACGATGCCAGAAAGTTGGAGGTACAGTCTAGGACGTGAGGTAACACCAATACTAGGGGAAAACGATGCCAGAAAGTTGCTTTTACATAGTAGGACGTGAGGTAACACCAATACTAGGGGAAAACGATGCCAGAAAGTTGGAGGTACAGTCTAGGACGTGAGGTAACACCAATACTAGGGGAAAACGATGCCAGAAAGTTGCTTTTACATAGTAGGACGTGAGGTAACACCAATACTAGGGGAAAACGATGCCAGAAAGTTGGAGGTACAGTCTAGGACGTGAGGTAACACCAATACTAGGGGAAAACGATGCCAGAAAGTTGCTTTTACATAGTAGGACGTGAGGTAACACCAATACTAGGGGAAAACGATGCCAGAAAGTTGGAGGTACAGTCTAGGACGTGAGGTAACACCAATACTAGGGGAAAACGATGCCAGAAAGTTGCAGGTACATAGTAGGACGTGAGGTAACACCAACACTAGGGGAAAACGATGCCAGAAAGTTGGAGGTACATTGTAGGACGTGAGGCAACACCAACACTAGGGGAAAACGATGCAAGAAAGTTGGGGGTACTCAAGTATCTGTTGAAAGTGATGTAGGAATACAGGAGTGTGATTCCAGTAGCATGTGGATCAAGAACAACACCAAGGATCAAAGAGAAATGACAAGAATATGTGGGTATTACCAACTGTGCACAGCAGAAAACCCAACGAGGAATTGAGAGTATTGGTGCGAGGAGTGCTAACCAGGAAATCCACGCAATACCTACAATCACACACATAGCGCACAGTCTATGAGGTGGTATTGTGTCTTCAGAGCTGAACGACCGTTACAAGCCATTCGCCCTCCTCGTTTCTTATCTTACGTAAGGGCGTCGTCTTTTAGCTGTCATACTGAACTGCACTAATAGGATGTTACTTTAAGAAAAATACTTGTTCACTTGTTGCAATTTATTTAAGTAAATACATATTGTTTGTTACACCATTTAACACTCAAACTGCTGATAATATACATTTTATAACGATAGTTCAAAACAGGTCTGTTCCACTTGACGATTCAGTGGTAACACAACCCGGAAATAAACCGTGCTTGGAACACGTGCAGCTAGAAACAATGTAAAGGTACTTGAACCCTGTGAAGGAGTTGAGGTATATATTGACGACTTACTAGTACACTGAGTCACTATTGCTTGTCGAGAGCCAAGAACCAGGAGCCAACTTGCAAGCTTCCTGGGATATTGCGCCAAGTTTATAGCATCATTTAGCTACCAGGCGTCAACACAACCTCTTAGAGAATTTCTACGGAAAAACAAGATGTTTGAATGCGCGGCAGAACAAAATAAGGCAATCAGAAATTTTAAATTAGCGTTAACTAAACCCAAAACACTAACTAGGGTTCTTACAACCAGGATGTAAAACCATCATTATCGTTGTTACCAGCCGTCCCCTCGCCGTGTCGAGAGAAAACACAGCCACGTGGGAAAGGGCAAGTATGGGCATCAGGCCGTAGGGGAGGTTTGGTGGGCACATTCCCCAGTGGCTGAAAGATAGAAACTCTCTGAAGTGCTTCTTACGGTGACGGACACAAGTTTAACTTTCAACTTCCTGCTGGACTACGTCAACTTATTGAACTGTGATTTGGTGCCGAGGCATCCACTACGCAGGGGCCAAGGAGGGGGGGAGGGGAGGTTGTCTGGGTGTAGTGTTTTGCGAGATCGACAGATGGTGACAACTTTGGAACCAGCTTCCTTAACATTATTAATGTTCGCACTAATTTTCCTTTGTTTTCATTAAGAGGGATCTAAACATTTCTCTTTGGTTTTTACACGTCAATAGTTATTGTTTCCGCTGATGTTTAGAACTAGGTTTCAAACATTCACGTTTTGCCACCTTTTGGTCGTTTGATAGTGTGTGGAGCTTTTTTTTGAACAGACTCAAGAAAGAAAAATGTTGTTGGATATCGGACCCTCCTCTTTATCTTCTTTTGGGATGCAATGCAGTGTTTCTGTCCTCTGTTTGATCTCTAGCATAGTGACAGAGTAACTCTCCTGTTGTAACGTTACTCGGGTGCTAATGAAAGGATCTTGTCTGTAATACATTCCTTTGCCGTATTATATTTATTTTAAGGGGATGAGGGGGATCATTGTCTTTTTCTTTGTTTTAATTGTAATTATTTTATATTATCATTGTGATGAATTGTTGGGAATTTTCATTTATATTGTTAATAATGAACTATCTGGAACCTATCATGGTCATTAATTATAGTCATTAAAGGTTTTCCATTATTTTAGAGTTATTTTATTCCTTCTTCCTTTTTACCAAATATTAAAAAAGCGAGGTGGGTGTTTGTAAGGAAGACAGTACACACAGTTCCAAATGTGTACTTGTACCTTAATTTTGATATTGTTTTAACTCTCAAAAACCCCTCAGACTACGACCTTGGATGTCATTATATCTATGGAGGAGAGGTGGAATTAATCAGCGCTCACAAACCGGTCGAGAGGTGGGTCATGAGGCTGCAATAAAATGGCACCAGTGCTATTGGTATTACCAAGAACCAAGACATTACATTTGACCAAGGGGACTTGCATGGGTCCTTGAACAAGAAACTCCACAAGCTATCAGTCTTGAAGAAATAAAACACTGATGTTAAGGCAACTTTCCGATAAGTGGAACACACAGTATAAATTAATCAAGACAACTGTGTTATTGATAGCATGATATTAATAGCACCAACCTTTGGGAGTCGTGAACTAAGACTAGTTCGTCCAGTCGGTCAGTCCATTGAACTAGTTCGTCCAGTCGGTCAGTCCATTGAACCAGTTCGTCCAGTCAATCTGGGAGTCCCAGGCTGAAATGGTTACAACCAAACATTCCATCATTGAGAGGTTCCCCCCCCCCCTTTAATAAGAAATGGGTGGGGGACTGGTGTTGTCTGTTTTAGAATTCACTTGGTATGAAAGACGTGTGCTAATATAATCAGTTGGTTCAGAAATTGCACTTTATTATTGTTTGTTCTGTCTTACGGCAGGTCCATTCCTTTTGTCAGTGAACTTAGACCTCCAAAGTGGCCTGTCCTCCTCCTCCAAGTCCTCTAGTGTTTGAATCCTCCTCTTTCCCCCAACCTTGCCTTCTATGACGTCATGCAGAAGACGGTTCCTCCTAGGGATGTGTCTGTCCAGCTGATCTTCTCCAGCACCAACTTTCAAAGCTCTCCGATTATTTCTTCCTGAGAGTCCAATCCCCAGGTTTCCTTGTCGTACAGTTCTATGTATTATCTTTCCCAAGTCGTAAGACCCTCTGTATGATCCGTCCCCATCTGACCTTGAGGGTTTTCTATTCCTATTTTCCACACACCTTTGTCTAATCTCATGTTTCCTCTGTATTGTGTTTCCTCGCTTTGTTTGTTTCTCTCCTGAACTAGTTGTTTAGTCTCGTATATTTATTCCAGTTTCCGAGTATTCCCAGGGCCTTAGTGCGGTCCTCTTCACTACCCAACATCTTCAAAAAATATTCTTAGCACTATTTCACTTTCCTCGCTTTCATCACTTAACTTAACTCTTGTTCTATTGTCAGTATCGCCAAGTCGGCACCTGGCACTGTCTCCATTCTTGACAAGGGTTGGTACCTGCCCTCTGTTGTTGCTCCGAGCGTCCCAGCCTGTGATCTGGTCCCTTCATGTTGAATGATAGCATCGTGTTCGGTTGCTGGCTGCACACTTGTACTAGATCTATTTCGTCACTCTCACCAAACACGAGTCCACCTTGATCTTCCCACCGGACGTCACACCACACCTTTACATTTCCGTTTCCCAGCCCTTATCATCCTTACATTGCATGTGCCTACGCTGAAAGGGAAAGTTTTATTTGATGATCGCTCCCCCTGAAGAGGTCCCCGTCCGGAGATCCAAACGAGGACTATCTTACCTCGGAAAAGCCATCATTGGTTTTGTCCCGCTGACTAAAGGGGTTTTCCAATCCGCATCACGGCCGTACTACCACTCCCCGCGGTCATTGAACCGTCTCGAGCATAGTGTGCCCTGTTGGGGTCAGAGTCAGCTCTCCCCCTCTGGATACCCACGAGACCACTACCCCAAATTAACACAGCATAGGAGAATATTCCACACAACTGAATAAATGGCCGCAGTATCAGTTTTATAATATATTATTTAGTTATGTTTATACAAAATTACAACTTCTGATAGCAAAAAAAAAAAACATATTTTCAAGAAACATGAACATTTATTCCAACCCAAAAACCAGTTTTATTCTCAAATTTGATAACTAAAGTTAGACATGTCTTAGATCTAAATTGGCTAAATGTGCGCTTAAAAAAACAGTTTATAAAAACTTTCTTTGAAACACTTTAATGGTAGAAATTGTAACAAGATGTGAACGCTACTACTTGGGTGTACACAGAGTTTGACTAAGGAACCAACAGCCAGCAATGTTTTGGAATGAGCGAGTCCCAACTTATTTACACACATGATAGCATATATATATCAGGGCAGTCCTCAGTTCTTGCCGTACACCTCCTCGAGTTGTTTCACCTTGCTGATGTAAGCCTCCTTAGCGTCGTCGGTAGATGAGCCCTTCTTCTTCTCCCAGGCGTCCCACTTGGACTTCCCCTTGAAGTCGAGCAATCCCGGCCGCGCTGGAAAACGCAAGCTTTTACTTGACAGGGCTAACATTCCCTCGAGCAGAATGTTAGACAAGATTAAATTCAAACAAAATATCGAGGGCTTTCACCTGCAGACCTGCAGGAGCATATTCTAGAGTCTTCAGACGAGCTTCAGAGACACTTTACAGTAAAATGAAAACACTATCAATCTGGGTATAAAGTATTCCAACTAAGGATGGTAAGAAAAGGTGACAGTGAGCGGGTTTGAGTCCTGGAGAGAGGAAATGTACCTGGGGCACCATTTAAGAGCCATTCTGAGTTCTCTCGACCGGGATTGGAAACCCTCACAAGTAATCCAGTCCAATGCGAGAATGACACATTAGACAACGTGACCACCAATGAATCAAGGTTTCACTGAAATTAATTAGATTTAATTTTAGTTTATTCAAAAAAACAACAAATGTATGAGTTTACAATATTGTGGGTAAGTTGTATACACTGTTGTTGTACCTGTGTTGACATCCCCGACAGTCGCTTGTTTGTAGAGTGCGTACACCTCGAGTAGCTCCCCGTCAGAGGGTGTTGCCTTGAGGACCTTCACGTCCTCTGCAGCCTTAGTGAACCTCTGTAACAACGACCTTGACCGATAGCACCAAGAGCTGCACCATACACATACACCAATCTCTCTGATAATTACATTTTACACTTTATTGGAATCAAAATTTTCTACCGACTAAAATTTGAAATGTTAATTTTATAAGTGACTAGTTTTGTATGCATACAAGAATTTGGTCAGTTTGATTTAGATAGTGAGTGTACCAGTAGTTCGACTCTGGGGAAAGTGAACCATTTCAATAATAGAGTGTCTGGAAATAGTTTTTATTAAGTTAAGAATACTAAATTCAAGAGATTAGTTAACAATGTCCAGTGATAATCTTTAAAACCAAGAAACATAACACCAGCAGTACAGAGAGGGTTGATACTTGATATCTTCTAAAATAATGACCGCTCCTCGGCCAACACTCCCTGGTAAATGTTATCATGTTTAATTGGTGAAATATGAACACGCCAAGACACAAATTGAGATCAATTCTAATTACTTTATATTGAAAAGGTGATATAGTCTATTCATAGTTACGTTGGTTTTTTATGACGGTTGAAAAAAAAGGTTTCATCTCCCAAATCGCCAAAGTGGCAGAGAGTTGTTCTGGATTGACACGCCCATTAAGCCCTCTGACAGAGATACTGCTCTACATCAAGGATTACTTAGACAAACACAAAAGGTACAAAATGGAGACAGGCCTTTGATAAAGATTAAAAGATGTTGGCTAATTGTGTGGAGGAATTTTAAAACAATGTTTAATATATTAATACACTCTTAGGCCAATGAGCTTTAACTGAGGAGATTACATTCTAGTCTGGGTTATCGGCTAATCACCAAACTCTAGACTCTGTGACATTTCCGAGATAAGACGACTTGAAATAGAACTGATAGGATACACAGCTTTGCAGGCCCTGGACCTCTGTCGACGTCACTGGGCAGTCACTGCCCGTCAAACATGGAACACATGTTAATAAACACTCGAATAGGAATGTGGTATCAAAAGGAAAGTATCGATAGAGCACTCATTTAAACGATCAGAAGAATATTTTTCTAACCAGTAATAATTTAGGGGAAACTTTTGCATAGTAATAATAATAATTGTACTTTCATGTTTGTTTAAACATTGAGAATGATATTAAAATATTTATTTTTATTGTTATTCTCGTGTAAGAGCTTGCAATAGTAGTGTTTGAAGCCAGGTCTCCAGAGTAGTGAGATGCTTGACCACTCGGCCACCAAGACCGGGGCGGTACGGATGTTACTTACTATCGGAGTATTCTCTGATGTTATGTTACACGACTCACTCTGTTACTGTCCCTTGTATTATGTCTGGTCAGTACACATCACACAATGTATGTCTGGTCAGTACACGCCACACAATGTATGTCTGGTTAGTACACGCCACAACAATGTATGTCTGGTTAGTACACATCACACAATGTATGTATGGTTAGTACACGTCACACAATGTATGTCTGGTTAGTACACGTCACACAATGTATGTCTGGTTAGTACACGTCACACAATGTATGTCTGGTTAGTACACACCACACAATGTATGTCTGGTTAGTACACACCACACAATGTATGTCTGGTCAGTACACACCACACAATGTATGTCTTGTTAGTACACATCACACAGTGTATGTATGGTCAGTACACGCCACACAGTGTATGTCTGGTCAGTACACGCCACACAGTGTATGTCTGGTCAGTACACGTCACACAGTGTATGTCTGGTTAGTACACGTCCCACAATGTATGTCTGGTGAGTACACATCACACAATGTATGTCTGGTGAGTACACATCACACAATGTATGTCTGGTCAGTACACACCACACAATGTATGTCTGGTCAGTACACACCACACAATGTATGTCTGGTTAGTACACACCACACAATGTATGTCTGTTAGTACACACCACACAATGTATGTCTGGTTAGTACACACCACACAATGTATGTCTGGTTAGTACACACCACACAATGTATGTCTACCACACAGTGTATGTCTGGTTAGTACACACCACACAGTGTATGTCTGGTTAGTACACGCCACACAGTGTATGTCTGGTTAGTACACATCAGCACTTCTACCTCTCCCTGTGCCTTAGTGGGAACTTACCTCATCAAGAGACATGGTGGGGGTGGTAAGCGAAGTACTGGTTCTCTGAAACAAGACATGAACATGTTATATCAAACAACAAGAACATGCTATGCCAAACAAGACAACACGAACATGCTATGTCAAACAAGACAACACGAACATGCTATGTCAAACAAGACCACACGAACATGCTATGTCAAACAAGACAACACGAACATGCTATGCCAAACAAGACAACACGAACATGCTATATCAAACAAGACAACACGAACATGCTATGTCAAACAAGACCACATGAACATGCTATTTCAAACAAGACCACACGAACATGCTATGTCAAACAAGACCACACGAACATGCTATGCCAAACAAGACAACACGAACATGCTATATCAAACAACAAGAACATGCTATATCAAACAAGACAACACGAACATGCTATATCAAACAAGACAACACGAACATGCTATGTCAAACAAGACAACACGAACATGCTATGTCAAACAAGACAACACAAACATGCTATGTCAAAACAAGACTACACGAACATGCTATGTCAAACAAGACCACATGAACATGCTATGTCAAACAAGACCACACGAACATGCTATGTCAAACAAGACAACACGAACATGCTATGTCAAACAAGACTACACGAACATGCTATGTCAAACAAGACCACATGAACATGCTATGTCAAACAAGACAACACGAACATGCTATGTCAAACAAGACCACACGAACATGCTATGCCAAACAAGACAACACGAACATGCTATATCAAACAAGACCACATGAACATGCTATATCAAACAAGACAACACGAACATGCTATGTCAAACAAGACCACACGAACCTGCTATGTCAAACAAGACCACACGAACATGCTATATCAAACAAGACAACACGAACATGCTATGTGAATCTGTAGTGCTATACAGAGCAAGCCCCTATTTTGAACATGAGTTACAGTAATTATTGTTGCTGACATTTTATATCAGAACTAATTGTTGAATAACTAGGATTTGTTGCATTCAATCATTATTTGTAGGTTAACGTAGAGTGTGGATAGTCTACGCTATTTAATTTAAATCTACTTTGTGAGCTCGAATATTGATGGCAGATATAAGTGTCTTCAAGACACTAGCCTATTATAAATTTGATAGGTAATACAAATTAAACATAATATTCTTATTACCTTTAAAAGTCATGATGACAAACAATAAATCAACGCTTCAACTGCAATACAACATTTCGATGTTCAACATAGGTGTTTAGACGTGTTCTATTTGTGAATCAACCGCATTGCTCAACCAAAGTGAGCCGTGTATTTCCACCTATAAGCGTTTGCCATATTTAATTTGATTTTAATGTTTAAGAAAGTGCTAGGCAGAAATACAGTTCATAAAGCGAGTGAAGCCGATATATAGGAGTCGAAGAGCTCTCGCCACACAGGCTGAAATACCTCAACCAATAATTGATGTAACATACAACCAATTTGTTGAGCAGATTATACATTATTAGCTTTTAACTAATTTACCAAATATCTAACTTTTAGAAAATCTATGCACAAATAGGCTATGATAACATAGCATTGATAACTAGGAATTGGAATAAAGACTGGTCAGTGTGAGGGGGAAAAGGTCAGCAGTTTTTATATCAAAACATTTTTTGGTCAAAATAAATAAACAATCGCTGCTACAAAAACACGGAGTTTAGTTTTCTTCACATGATGATATCAACAGTTGTTGAATGTCTCTCAAGTGTGTCCTGGAATCTAATGACAACTTTTCTCTTAATTTAATAAGTTTGTCATCTAATACCGCTATGCTCATGCTCGACAGATATTCAACAACTGTTGATTTCAACATGGGAAGAATAAAAACTATCCTTCTATTGAAGCTATTTGTTTATCTATTAAGGCCAAACAATGTTTTGATATAAGAAAAAGGCAAAAAAAAACCTACCTTTTATCGCATTCCTCCTACATCCCCACCAAAATGTGTAAATTATTTGTTTTTAAACTAATAAATTAATTTTCTTAATTCACTTACCCAAGTGAGAAAGCGACAGGTCTTTACCAAACGTAAAGTCTTATTGTAAATCTATTGTATTTCCCTCGTCTATGTTGTAAACTTCAACAGAATCTGAATGCTGGTTAATTGTTCGAGAACTGAACTGTAAACTGTAATAGAACTTTGACTCTTGTCACTGACACTTGTTCTAAAAACAAGCGAGTATGGAAACGTACAGTGCTGCCATCTGGTTCTGGCCGCGGTGTTTGAAGGAACATAGAGATAGCCGCATCAAGTTATCACTTTAATTTCTAGTAAACGAATGATTGATTGGAAACGTGATCTGTGCTCACAAAAAAAGTTTCATGTGGTAATCCCTGGGAATGACTCTCAAAAATATCACTGTGAATAATAGTTATTACCAAATAAGATACAGGTACAGGCTGAGGAATAAGGCTCAAATTTTAGGAATTGAATAATTATTCTAGCATATATTTAAAATTATAATTGTGTGCTATGGCCCATCTAGAACCAAAATAGCCGCATTTGGGACCCGCACCCACGCAAACGCAAACGTATTTACGCTTCTCTTAAATACAAAAATAGACTGTCTACAATGAAAGAAGTAATTTAAAACAAAGAATAAATATTTTAAAAATATGTTCACCTCCTCCCGACAAGCGGGTCCGACAGTTCCAACATATGATTGTGCTTGCGTAGTTGCGAGTCCAACAAGTGTAGACGGGTCATGAGTGGTTGAACCTTTTACTGGGGTTTCATTATTTAAAGAGACTCGTAAACCTTTGTACATTAGAATCCTTATTTCATTTAGTTCAAATCCTATAGTATTATTATTTATTTAGCACGGTGTCTATTACCCGTTCGGGTTATACGCTTATGTACTAATTACTTTAGGGGACTAGGAAGGCTATGTTTATAGGAAGTGAACCCGCATTTGCGTAGAGGGAAAGTGGAAAACCATTTAGGAAAAACCACCCCAGTTCACCTTACCGAGATTCAAACCTTGATCTCCCCATCCTCGGCAGTCTGTCTCTACACGAAACTAGCGCTTTAGACAACTACGCCACCGAGGTGGGTATCCTATAGTAAATATATAATTAAAATAAAATCATATATAAAAACTAATAATTAATTATTCTTGAATCTTTTACTGCATGGGTGTAAAGCTGAACAACTTTAATATAAGGAGTAGCTGGGTACGACCGAACTAGTTCACGAGAACGGTAGAGAAAAACAATTTAGGTAATATTGTTTGTTTTATTGGTCTTTAAAATGAGCTATTAGCTCTTTACCTAAAGTTACAGAATCACAATATGCACCCAGATAGTAAGAATGGTGGGGGAGGGGGGAAAGAAGGGTGTGTGGATTATAACTTAAGGAATGTGTTGAGCAGATTATGACGTGGCTACACACAGCACCTACAGAGTGCAATTAAAAATAAAACAACAAAGAGAACATCTTATAATGTTTCTTGGAAATAGACTCGTGATTAGTGAGATTTACTGCAAATATGATTGGTTTGAAAAAAATTATTAATACATTAGATATTTGTTATTCAAAAATGTTATGAATGTGAGGAAATGTGTTGTCGAGCGATTGGCTACACTGGGATATACACGCCAGTAGAAAGGACAGTGGGTGTGGACA
>CABEEJ010008449.1:0-23818 GCA_901482245.1 Timema douglasi
GACTTTAGGCCAAATAACTTTTGGTTTCATTTTTAGGCCAAATGCCTTTAGGCCAAATGATTTTAGGCCTACTGCCGCGTCCCCGTAATACGCGGTGATAAACAAAGTTTACCAACATAAAAACAAAAACCCTTATTTAATGATGTGCCTAATTTTTAAAAAAAAGAAGAAATAAATGAAATTTTTTGTCACACTTTTTTACTGTCTAGATTTGTTTTAAACATTGTGTGTGTGTTTTTTTTATAAAAGTTGTCATTTTTTTTCTCCTTTTCAAGCTGTCAGCGATTGGCGTGATAGGCGGTTTGAGCAGAGCAGTAAAAATACTGGGTCCATCTGTAACGTGCAGAATATCTAACGTCCATGACCAAAACGACGTCCATCACGCCTAGGTGTAGAGATAAGTGTGCAAGGTTGCATATCACAGTATAAACCCGCATCTATGGATAAATTGCAAGCTATGACCTTGGTGCTTGTTTATTATATACACTCGTTTTATTTAAATTGTAATTTTTGAATAAAAATCGTCTCAGTTCATAAACTAGATTAACCAAAGACACATTTAGTATTAAATACCTAATCTTTATATCATAAATTGTAAAATATTGGTGGGGAGGGAAATTAATCAATAAAAAGTAACTTAATTTATTGTAGGTACTATCTAAAATCCAAACAAGATCTAAAGGATATAAAATTGTAACGTCCAATTCTTCTAGAATTTCTAGAACCATCCATTATTAGTAGTATGTGTTACCTAAATAATGCAATGATTGCTTATACATCTAAATAATTTATAAGTACTGCTTTATCAAGTTAATGCACTTTGTAAGTAATGAGCTGATTCAGTTTTAGTTCTATAAATTTCGAGACAACTATACTCATTTCAAGACACCAAATTATGTTCCAGCCTAAGAGCTGCCAGAAACAGTGTTCAACCTTTACACTCTTTATACCTTTAATTCTGATCTGAACGTAACGTTCTATCAGTCAGTACTAAAACAGAAATGATGCAACTACTACACTCTGTATCACTTGTGTTTCAGTCAGAACTGAATGTCCTAACATATATAAGAATAAAAAAAGAAATGACTCAACCTTTACTATCTGTATACCTTGTGTTTTGGTCAGAGCTAAATGTTCTAGCAGATATAAGAATAAATTATAAATGATTAAACCTTTACTCTCTGTTGGTCAGAACTGAACGTTCTATCAGATATAAGACTAAAAGAGAAATGATTCAACCTTTACTCTCTGTATACCTTGTGCTTTGGTCAGAAATAAATGTTCTATCAGATATAAGACTAAAAGAGAAATGAGTCAACCTTTACTCTCTGTATACCTTGTGCTTTGGTCAGAACTAAATGTTCTATCAGATATAAGACTAAAAGAGAAATGAGTCAACCTTTACTCTCTGTATACCTTGTGTTTTGGTCAGAACTAAATGTTTTATCAGATATAAGACTAAAAGAGAAATGAGTCAACCTTTACTCTCTGTATACCTTGTGTTTTGGTCAGAACTAAATGTTCTATCAGATATAAGACTAAAAGAGAAATGAGTCAACCTTTACTCTCTGTATACCTTGTGTTTTGGTCAGAACTGAATGTTCTATCAGATATAAGACTAAAAGAGAAATTATTCAACCTTTACTCTCTGTATACCTTGTGTTTCGGTCAGAGCTGAATGTTCTATCAGATATAAGACTAAAAGAGAAATGAGTCAACCTCTACTCTCTGTATACCTTGTGTTTTGGTCAGAACTAAATGTTCTATCAGATATAATACTAAAATAGAAATGAGTCAACCTGTACTCTCTGTATACCTTGTGTTTTGGTCAGAACTGAATGTTCTATCCGATATAAGACTAAAAGAGAAATGAGTCAACCTTTACTCTCTGTATACCTTGTGTTTCGGTCAGAGCTGAATGTTCTATCAGATATAAGACTAAAATAGAAATGAGTCAACCTTTACTCTCTGTATACCTTGTGTTTCGGTCAGAGCTGAATCTCCGATCAGACACCACTGTACAGGAATAAGGAATAAAGGAGTAAACGAGATAGAAGGGGGGAGGGGTAACGAAAAAGCTTTTGTTGAGAAGGATGAGGATGTGTGTGACACTTATTTGGAATTCCCGACTGCGCGTTGAGGTTTGAGAGACATGAAAAAAGTGCCGAGTTTGTGTGTGTGTGTGTGTGTGTTATTTTTAAGGGTTCGTGGGGTGCGGGAGGGAGCTCTAAAGCCACGAGTTCTGAATACAAACATTAAATATACTGTACAGGTAGAAAGAGTACAGGACAGTAAAGCTAATCGAGTCTCTGGTCCTTGGAGAATAAACACTGTAACATGATAATATAACAAGAAGGAGCTTTATTACAGCTGTTACAGAAGTTGCTGCTGTGTTTTATTATTTGATATTCTTCACCAACTCTTACTAGTTATATAGGTCTAGCAGCAGAGATATTGTCAGCCATGTATCGAGCTGAGGTTAAATATTGATATTATTACTATTATTATTATTAGCACCGCGTTTTACTACCCTTTCGGGCTATACGCACTTACGCTAATGTCTAATGGTAGGGTGATTGTCAGTTGAAATGGAGGACCTACAGTTTAACGTGGGATCCGAACCACGGTGGAGGCCTGGCATTCCCCACATTCACAAGATGTATTGTCAGAGGTGAAGGAAGGGTTTGGTAATCAGATAAATCTATGCCGGGACCGAGGATTGAACCCCGGCCGCCAGTACAGAAGTCTGACACCTTACCCCTAGACCGCCAGGTCACCAATAATACACTAGTTTGTTGTCTAGTGGAATAAACATTTCAATGACCCTATAGGCCTACATATTTATACTTGTAGAAGTAGTCTAAAAGTTGATATTATCCACTCTAAACAGTCCAAAAATCCACATATTTCGGGAAAAGAAAAGTACCTGGTAAAGGAGTGTAAAATGTATATTTGTGAATAGGATGATGTCATTTAATAGGGAATTGTCACAACACGAATATTGTATTGCAGTTTGTATTTTCTTCCTCCCCTGTTTGTTCTCCTGTACAGAGGGACGGTGGTAAATCATTTAGATAAAACAACACTCAATACATTCGGCCGATATTCGAACCCCGATCTCCTGTTAAAAATAGCTATTATTGTATGTGCGCCGTATATTACTACCCGTCCGGGCTACTCGCAAATTTGCACTAAAGGGGCAAGGATGAGGGAAGTATAATTTGAAGAAAGGGCTATTCCCATTTTCGGTGAAAAGAGGTTTGGAACAGTTCTTTCCTGAATTTTTTATAGTTGCTTAACACACAAGAAATGAGTTTTTTTTAAAAAATGAATCCCTTGATCTGGTGGTCTAGGGGTAAGGTGTTGTATTTCTGTGTTGAGGGTCCGGGGCTCAATCCTCAGTCCCGGCACAGATTTATCTGATTACCAAACCCCTCCTTCACCTCTGACAAGACGTGTATTAATCACAACTTCTGAATGTGTGGAATGCCAGGCCTCCACCGTGGTTCGGATCCCACGTTAAGCTGTAAGTCCTCCGTTTCATCTCACAATCACCCTACCATTACACATTAGCGTAAGTGCGTATAACCCGAACGGGTAGTAAGATGCGGTGTTAATAATAATAATAAGAAGAAGAAGAATAATTTAGTGAATCCCGAATTTATGTCGCCCCTCATTCCTTGACCCTATGCTTGATTGTCCCCTCGTGAAGGCTATGAATTTTAAACTCAATCGGATTCAAGCCAGTTATTATCAAGATGCTTTTGCCATTGTTTTAAAAGTGATACGTGGACATCCTTTATTAAAGTCGAGTTCAGCAAGTCGTCACGTTTAACATACCTAGGTCTAATCTAAGGTGGTAGCTACGAGAGTTTTTTTCGTCGCCTCATCACCCTACCAGTTCAGGTTGTACGTATATGCACTAATTACGCTCATGTGTTAGGAATGAGGGAGGTTTAATTTAAAGAAAATGTGCTAGAATTTGAGTAGAGGGTTAGTGGAAATCAATTAAGTAAAAAACCGCCCACAGTACACTCGACTGGGATTCGAACCCCAATCTCGCGTTCTTCGGTGGTCCCGTCTACTGTGAGCGCAAAGCCTTCGACCACCAAAGTGGTAAGGATTACATTTAAGAGAGGAAATACACCAGCATTTGTCAGTAGAAAGAGGATGGTAATATGCGCAATGGGTGACCTGGCGGTCTAGGGGTAAGGTGTCAGACTTCTATGCTGGAGGCCGGGGTTCAATCCTCGGTCCCGGCCAAGATTTATCTGATTACCGAACCCTTCCTTCACCTCTGACAAGACATCTTGTGAATGTGGGGAATGCCAGGCCTCCACCGTGGTTCGGATTCCACGTTAAACTGTAGGTCCTTCATTTAATCTCACAATCACCCTACCATTACACATTAGCGTAAGTGCGTATAACCCAAACGGGTAGTAAGACGTGGTGCTAATAATAATAATATTTTACCGATCAGGCCAAAACTTGATATCTAGGATTTTCATAACGTTGCCCCAAGGAGTTTTTGGAATTGGATATCTAACCCTAAAATTGAGGGTAGTTTACTTAAGGTCAAAAAGAGAAAAAGTCGATTTTCTCGAAATCGGCTCTAACAATTTTGATTAAATTTCATTTCTAAACATTTCTAAATATTCCAAACAAAGTGGCTACTCTCAATATTTCGGCAAAATGACTTTAAGGCGCTCCGGTTTGATCCATAAATTATCTTTTTTTTTTAAATAATATCTCCTAAACTATTTGAGATATAAAATTACTTATCGTTACAAATATGTAGGTCTCTTTATAATACATATATTTTATAAGAAGCATATTTTTATTAAACCAATAACTTTCAAGCTATACGTAAATATATATATTTTTTAACTTTTCGAACACAATAGGTAAAAAGTATTGCGACCACAAAAGAAAATATAACCTGAAATGTTGATGGATGTTGACGTCTCAAAACCCCTCTCAACCCTAAAAAGTGGTCTTTGCAATAACGTCTGTCTGTGTGTCTATTTAAACTTAAAATTAAGAGTAGTTTAAGAAAAGGCGAAAAGAGAAAAAATTGATTTTCTCAAAATCGACTCTAACGATTTTGATTAAAATTCGTATCTAGGTGTTGATTAAGATTATAAATAAACTGGCTATTTTCATTTTCCCATGAAAATGAATTTTAGGGTACTCTACAGAAGCAGAAACCTCCGTATCTCCGCAACTATTTGAGATACTAAATAACTTATCATTGCAAAATTGTACCACTATTAAAAATGAAAAACTTATATTTAAATATATTATTATAAATCCAACAGTTTCTGAGATATTGGTAAATATATTAATACAATTTTGTGACATTTAGTTGTAAAGAGATACTAATTAAGTTTTGATGCAATAATTCTCCAATGCCATAGAGTAATTAAATATAAGTAAGTCTCTAAATGTTTGTGTTGTTTTTCCTTAAACCTATTAATAGAAATGTTTGTCCAACAATGATATATATCCATTTTATACTCAATAGTTAATATTTATATTTTTTATTGGTCAAAATTTATAAATGAGGAATTTAATAGCAATGCGATGGCATGAAAATTTGCAACACCTTATAAAATGTCAAAAATTTTAACTGGAAGTTGAAATTTTAATACGAAGTGTTGACTCTTGTGGACCCAACATTGATCTTTTTTTTATCGGCCCAAACTTACAAATGAGGACATTAATTCTTTAAAAACAAAATTATAAAATTTAAAATCTGGACTAAAAAAAAAAGTTTTACATAAGTATAGTGCAATTTATGCTTGGGCATGCTAGTGTATGTAATTTCGTTTCACATATATTACAAGTTTTGAGTAAATATCTCCATTTTCAAACAATAGAGCGAGAAAGTCCGTGCGTAGCTCCGTACCATTTATTTTTATTCCAACCATAGCTCTAACTCTCCTGTTTCAGAGTCAGGAGCGCTGACCACCGCGCCGAGCAGGTCCTGTGAATACGGCGGTGACTGGTATCAGATGATTTACCTGACAGGAGGGGTATGTCACACACGTGTCCTGAGAAGAGGGATCTCCTCCACCCACACGTGTTAACATGCGAGACAAGACACTGAGACATGACTGACTCTTTGAGGGAAACAACTTGACTCCGGTTGGCACTAGAATAGTCGAGTACAAACCAAGTGGGGTCTATTACCGGGAAGAGTTGTCCGGCAGTAGGAGAACAAACAAGGAAAGAAGAAAATACCAATGATTGTACAACTTGTGTGATGGCCCTCATCTAATAGACATCTTTCAATTCACAAAGATCCATTTTGTCCTCAACAATATCCGGCCCCGTAGTGTGGTGGCCAGTGCACCTGTCCGGGTTCAGTTCCCGGCTTGTACCTTGGGTATTTTTCTCTTGGGGTGGAATTATCCCGGGGTTGGTGAATTCGTTTTAGGCTAGGTTTAAGACTCCCACTGGCTCACACCTCTAAATTCACTATAATCACATCATCTAATTGCGGGTACTCAAAAGACAGCTTCCATAGTTGTCTCCTGGACAACGCTTTGTGACACCAGGCCGACGAATGGTCTACATACAGGTGACGGCACTGGACGTTGTGTCTATCCCGGTTCGTAATTTCATACGCTAAAAATAAATTAAAAAATCTCTCGATGATATATCCAAATATGTGGACTTATAGACTTTTAAGACTCAACCTTTAAACTATAATTACAAGTCTATACATAAATAGGGCGATAGGAAACAGTTTTGTGTTCACTCCAATAAATACCCATATCGGGTGCTGTTAAAGGTTTATGTCAAGATTTTACCTAAGTACAACAACATATGATTGGCAATATTTCAGTTACCTGATTACCTTTCTCTTAAGATTGTTCAATCCATGTTGTTTGGGTTAAATATTTAGAAAACTTTTATTAATAATACAATCGTTTGGTGTTTACTGGAATTAACAGCAAACTATTTTCTCTGACCCTACAGTATACACAAGTAGACTTGGAAACATAATCTAAACGTTTACATTTTCTACTTTGAGAAGTCCAAAAATTCACATTTTTGATAGATATGATCAATACCTATAAAATATCATTAATAAAATATTAAAACCTTATCAATTTTTGTCCGCAAAAATATGCGTTTGAATTTTCTTAAAGCCCCTTCCAAATAAAATTGTACTATAGATTGTATGGGTAGTAAGACTAGTCCACATATAATACCACTTGGAACCATGCCATGGCCCTTCAGATCGAGATCTGACTTCATAAACCCATCCAACCACGTCAGCGTACATCAAATAGTTCTATTGAAGATAATGCAAAACCAAGAGGTTTTTTTTTAAAACGGTACATTGCTTAAAGTGCCTGAAGCTACTTCACAGCAGAAGGCCCCCTAACGTCAGTCGTACTGCTTCCTATAATTTCCGCGAGAAGACCCTCTTCCCCTCCCTTTATCCCCATTACCCCCAACACACACTTCTCATCAATATGACGGATAGATGACTACCTTAACCTTTGTTTACAATACATTGTCTAAAATGAAAAGGCCCTTCCCTCAGATAGATAAAAAGCATGCGTGGGTCCGACCAACCTCTTTTTTGTTTCTGCTCTTGGGTGTTTGAATGGGTGCTAGGATGGGTGGGGGAGGAGTAAGGGTATTAGCCCCCACATAGCTTGTCAATCAGAAGGGCACAAGGGGGGTAACAATTAAGTTTAGTCCAGCTGCCATTGGGGGGGGGATGTAAGAGGGGGTGTATTCTTTCAACATTCGAGCAGCTGGTTCAAGGGGGAGAAAAGGATTAGCGCGAGTTGAATCTCTAATGAAAGATGCTCAGTGCGATGTAACAATGAAGCAGGGCTGTGCTACTGTGGCCACTTTTCTTTTTTATTTTTGTTTCTCGTTGAAACAAGACTAATGAATCCGTCGCGTCACTCATGGTAAGCTTAATCACGTGTGAAGTCACAACGTAAACGATGAAACTGGTCGCTTTTCCGTGAGAGAAAATCACTTTTACCGGGACCAAGGCAAAGGAATCGCGGCTAGCACCTGATCTTCGTCAGGATCTGTGGGCTGTGGACATCCGTGCCCCGCATGTTTCTAGCCATCAGGAAGGTAAATTTCGAGGAAGCACGCCCACCTTTGCTTGTTTGGAGAATAGGCAAACATCAAGGGGAAACCACCTCAGTACAACCCAACCGGAATTCAAACACTGATCTCCTCATCACCCGACAGACCAAACAAGACCAGGCTGACGCCTTTGTCCCCGTGTCCACTGGTGTTGGTTTCTGACCAATAAGTGCACGTTTAATCTCACCAGTGAACTCAAGACGATGCTAAAACTTAGTCAAGTTATTGAGAGGTTGGTGAACATTGAGAAAGGTGTCCTGGTTTTTGAATTGTAAAAAAAAACTCACACGCAACGGTGGCCAAATGGTTTCAGACGTTATTCTTACAATAGTCTATATTTATGGTGGTGATAAAGGTTCGAATCTTGGCAGGGAGAGGGGCGTGAAGGGAAAATATAATTAAAGAAATACATTTTGTTAATCAATACTTGATCGAAAGAGAAGATACGATGGGAGGAATAAAAGGTAAAAATCAAGGCTGGGATGGAAAATAAGATATTATGATCAAAATAATGGTGGAGTTCAAGAATGAGATGGAAAAGAAGAGATGACAAAAGAAAGAATTGATGGAAATAGAGAGTTTGATGAAAAAGTAGAGACGATGAAGAAAAGAATTGTTTGAAATCAAGACTGTGGTGGAAGATAGAAAATAGTGTTGATACAAACGATAAGTGAAGGAACATGGATATAAGATAGGTGCGTTAGGTAGACTCTATAAAAAAAAAGGTCAAGGGTTCAAATGCCGACCAGTTAGTTGAGGACAATACTGCAGCTTCTACCCGCCAATGATCTCAATGAAAACAAACAACTTCTCAACTCTTGGCCAGGTGTCCACCTGCCTGGAAGCTGTCCGCGGAGAGCATGCGCGGTGAGTCGTCTTGGAGGTAGTGAGGACGTGCCTCGGCTCTTTGTCACGTGAGTGGTTCCCACGCACCGTCCGGGGTACATGGATGGGCCTGCTCGCGTGGTTACCGCGTACGACAGTAATGCACAATAGCAATCATTTCGAACGGGGAACGAGACGCTACTTTAATTTCAAACGTTTGAGTTCGTCCTAAAAAGGGATTGTTTACTAAAGCACCTGGATAATAACCAAGGCCAGTTAGTTTTTCTCTGACGTTACTTCGTTATTGAAACCGTTAGACATATATGGTTTTATTCTCGTCTTAGTTTTTTCATTCTCTCAAATACACAAAATTAGTAAAAAAAATTAATAGTATATCGAAAACTACTAATACTTCCTTGTGTGTAGATGTAAAAACTTCAAAAAACAGTAATTGGTTAGCTACCTTAAAATAAAAAGTCTCTAAAACTAAGTAAATAATGTTTTTTTATATTGTAAACACTCAACTAATATAAATTTTGAACAAAATCGTAAAATAATTTTTTGTGAAACTTAAAATTTCTAATAATCAGTCATTATAAGTCCTTAGCTTTTTATGTAAAACATTCTCTAATTATCAATTTATATTAAAATTGCTATACCCATTTTCGAAAAATTTCAAATTTAAAAAAAATTATCTCGTCATTAAACTACCCTTAAATCCATTTTACTCCGAAAAACAAATATACAATACTGCTTATTATGTAAGATACTTCTAATAGATCCGATTTAAACACAATTGTTAGAGGTATTTTTGAAAAATTAAAATATATCAAAAATCAGTTATCAGTAAACTACGCTTAATATAAGGTTTAGAATAATAAAAATAACGATTCGGCCCCGAAGTATGGCCATATAACATTCAAATATCAAGTTTGAACCAAACCCATCAAATCGTTTCAGCTCAACCCCAGATACAGACAGAATTGTAGGACCCTCATTTTTAGTTCGGGGTGTGAGGAAAGGGGCAGATCTTGAAGTAGAAAAATATTCATAGCTAAAATACTTTCTCTATATGAGAAATAAAAACTAGAAACTTCAACTTCTAGATGGGCATGAGGGTGTGGTATGATGGGGGTGAGTCGGGGCAGAGGGAAGGGTGCGGGCAGTGCTTGGTTATAAAAGAGGGCTGCAAGGTGGAAAAAAATAACTCAAATAAAAACCGGCCAAATTAGTTTCTTTATTATTTAGAACTAGGGTAGTTCCGTATCATGAATTCAAAATTTGTATCTAACATTCATTTATATAAATAAATCCTGCCACTACATGTTTCGCTACATATTAAAAAGAAATATAATAAAAAAATCAAATTACAAAAGAATAATACTATGACTAATTCATAACAAGCTTTCGCGGGACACTCAGGACAAAATAAAAAAGCGAGTTAATTCTTTTGTTTGAAGTCTCGGTGGTCAGGATTTTTATAGTTCGTCCTTTTTACGTGTGTGGGGTGGAGCGGGGGGAGGACTTTTATTAAGATAATTAGGAGACATTGCGGGCACTGGAAAAGGTACAAGGAAAAGTGTCCAGGAGACAAGCGAAGCGTTCAAAATATGGAGGAAACCAGAGCAAAAAAAAAGTTGGAGAAAGAGAGAGAGGGAAGTACAAAGTACAAGGCGTGAATTAGCCATAACACATTTACCCCCCAAAAAAACCTGTAGGGGGTGGGGGTGTTGGAGGCATTTCAGAGAAAAGAAAGAGAGAGAGGGAATAGGTATGTCGGACTTTTTTTTCTTAATTGGTATACCAAGTGTAAATGTATAAATATGCACACATGTGACTGTGAGAGTGTGAGTATGTGGGCAGGACCTCTACGCATACAAATGACTTTTTGGGTGCCTAACAAAAGAACATCGGCTAGACGAGGGTGGTCCGAAGAACAAACACTGTAAAGTAGCGCGGAAGAGTGGACCAAGTCGGCCGGTTACCTGTAAGATTGGAAAGTGTTGGGTTCTGAGGAGGATACAGAACACCTGGTGTCGTACCAAGTTGGGGGCTTACATTACATGTTTTGTACCACCTTCATGAGCCACGTTAGCCCTTAAGGTGGGATTGAAGGGTAAACGAGTTAAGGTATGTATTTGTGCATTTGTAACAACACTTATTTTACGAAAAAATTAAATGATATTTCGCTTGAATAGATTCGTTTAATTTTATTTTATTCATAATATATTAATATCAACAGATCTTTACGATTTCTAGTAGTAATCTTGGGATTTGATAACTTTTTTTTATATTTATTTGGAAAGTTTTTAACGGTTTTAAATTTAAAAAATAGTTTTGTCCAAAATAAATATAATATGGCTTCAGTAAATAAGTTTTTTTTTTATCTTTTCTCAAACGTTAATCTCAACAGTTCTACTATATTGGTCGTGAGCATAGTGGCATTTGACCAACAACTTTTTAAATGAACGGAATAAGTTCTGTTCAAAAGGCATTATGCTCATGACAAATATTACAAAACTTTCAAAATTAACATCAATATTGTTATTTATTATATTAATAATATCAATACCAATATTATTATTATTTATTATTATTATTTAGCACCCATGTCTTACTACCCGTTCAGGCTATACGCTTAAGTACTAATTACGCTAATGGGCTAGGAACTGGAAAGGTTCAATTTAGATTAAGTGAACCCACATGCGCACAGAGGGAGGGTGGAAAACCATTTAGGGAAAATCGCCTTAGTTCACCCGACCATTATTCGAACCTCGATCTCCCCGTCCTTGGCAGTCTAGCTAAACACTAAACTAACGTGCTAGCTAACTACACCACCGAGGTAGGTAATACCAATATTAAAATTATGAATATTTCATTGTGCACATGAATGGCTAGCCATACTAGATTTCAGCCCCATATATTAGTTATTTTATCTTAAGGTGGTAGTGTAGATAACGCGAGAATATGTCAATGTTTTTGTAGTTTTATATATAATTTTTTTTTTGCCAAAACAAATAAAATATTGCTCCAATAGAAACATAGAGTTTAATTTTCTTTCCATAGTGATATTAAGAGTTGTTGAATATCTGACCTGAGCATGGCGGCATTATACGAGAAACTTTTTAAATGAATACCCGCCTCAGTAGCGTAGTTGGCTAACGCGCTTGTCGTGTTGAGCTCGACTGCTGAGGACGGGGAGATCGAGATTCGAATCTCGGTCGGGTGAACTGGACACTCTCCCTCCACGCAAATGCGGGTTCACTTCCACTAATTCAACCTTCCCAATTCCTAATCCATTAGAGTAATTAGTACTTAAAGTGTATAACCCGAACAGGTAGTAAGACGCGGTGCTAAAAATTATTATTAAAAAATTTATTTTTAAATGAAGAGAAAAAGTTGTCATTAAATTCCAGGACACCCTTGACAGATATTCAACAACTGTTGATATCACAGTGCGAAGAAAATTAAACTCCACATTTCTATTGAAGCAATTTTGTATTTATTTTAGCCAAAAAAAGTTTGTCTTTAAAAACTGCAAAAAACTTTACCTTTTCTCGCGTCCCCTACACTCCCACCTTAGCAATAGCATATAAAATAGCATAAAATAGCAAGTTTGACTCTTTATACCCATGAACTGTAATGATTTGAAACCATTAAATCGCTATTTACAGCTTATAATTATAGCTTACACTTGTTAAAGCTGTACAATAAAATGTTTATTGTCGAATGAACTTAAGGTCCATGACCCTCACCAAATCATGGATAGGGCTGAGAGTTTGACATGTCCACCTTAGACCATTCAACCACCGAAATGGATTCACCTCAATGTTTACATTACTAATAATGTCCCATTTGACCAGATTATTGGGGGGGGCGGGGGCGGGATCCCCCTGTGCGCCACACTAAAGACGCCCGTGACTAAGCTGGGAAGGAACCTTTTTAGGAGGTATTCCTTAATCAATGTTCGTGTTTAACAGATTTCAAATTTAGTAGTTAAAGGTTTTTTTTAAATCGCATTCAGACCTCTTTTAGTTTACTCTTGTATTTATTTGTGAGCACCAACTCTTTCTACCCATTTGGTTTATACGCCTATGTACTAATTACACTAATGTGTTAGGTATTAAGAAGGTTTAATTTTTAGGAAGTGCACCTGTATTTGTGTGGAGTGAGAGTGGAAAAACATTTAGGAAAAACCACCATAAGTGCACCCGACCGGGATTCAAACCCCAATCCCCCCTTATCAGTAGTATAGTTTCACTGAGAATAGCGCGTTAGACCATGCGGCTACAGAAGTGGGTTTTCCTTTAGTAAAATGCGTGTTTGATTTATTCTAGTGCATTTGCCGCGAGTTTCGGTTCACTTTTTGTGTGTGGGAGGGGGGGGGGAGTTCTGGGGTCAGTCTCCTATTATTATTATTATTATTATTATTATTATTAGCACCTTGTATTACTACCCTTCCGGGTTATACGCACTTACGCTAATGTGTAATGATTGTGAGATGAAATGGAGGACCTAAAGTTTAACGTGTGATCCGAACCACGGTGGAGGCCTGGCATTCCCCACATTCACAAGTTGTGATCAACACACGTCTTGTCAGAGGTGAAGGAAGGGTTTGGTAATCAGATGAACCTGTGCCGGGACCTAGGGTTGAACCCCAGAAGTTCGACACCTTACCCCTAGACCACCAGGTCACCAAGTTATTCTCTTGTAAATACAAAGTTAATTTTTCAGAAATTTAATTTTTTTTTATAGTTTTTAGGTAATCAAAAATCAAGCCCCTGCTTATGTTAAAAAAACTGTCTTATGTTTTATTTACGATTCACGAGAAGGGGATGAAATGGGTTGAGGGGGGGTGTTAATTGTTTCTGCCACGCATAAAAAGGGAATCTAGCCCTCATTTGAGACTTTTGGGAATGGGATTCTAAAAAATGTGATGCAGCATTCTTCATTTAACAAAAAAAAAGTTAGACACGTTAAAATGTAATCAAGTAAAAGATATACGCGTCGGGTTGGAGGAAACTAAACCCGGAGCTGGGTGTGGCGCAGCTGGTTTCGAACACCCGGGAGTTGGTTAGAGGGGCCGGTGGGGGAAGGGGTGAGGTGGGTGACACCTTCTGACTAGTCTCTCATTCAGTGTCGGATGGACTCGTCCTCTTAGTATCTAGGTAAACATGGTGGGCTCGACATTCAGAGGTAGACTCTCTCTATATAGACACAGGATAGGTTCAGTTTTAAGGGGGCAATGACCTTCAGGGGTGGGGAGCGTCTCTCAACCCCCGTTAATAAACCACTAGGGCACCTGGAGGGGGTGTTGCTTCAATCAGAAGTTGACGATGGTCTCACATATGAGTGAGATTCTTGTGCTTCAAACTTTCGATTATTCATCTAAGAAACGCCTCGGTCCAAATCCCCCCTCCCCCCTTGTGAGGGGGAACCATTTGGACGTACCAAAACCAATCTATTATTTGAAACGTAACAGAGCTAGTGTTACAATAAGAGGTTACATTATATATATATATATATATATATATATATATATATATATATATATATATATATAGAGAGAGAGAGAGAGAGAGAGAGCACCACGCCTTACTACCCATTCGGTCCATACGCAGATGTATTAATTACGCTAATGTGCTTGGGCTGAGGAAGGCTGAATTCATATTAAAGGTACCTACACTTGCGTGAAAGCAGAGTGGAAAGACATTAAGGAAAAACACAACCTCACTACACCCTACTGGACTTTGAACCCCGATCTTTCCGTTATAGGCAGTCCAGTCCATTGCAAGATTTGCGCCTTAGATAATTCGATCACTCAAGAGGTAGTAATTAATTAGTACTCTTGCTAGGTTAGTGTCATATAAAATTGATAACGAATTTAAAAACCTTTATGCAAGTTTTTATACTTATATGTACGACCCCCATGCCTTCGCCCCCTCCCGATGGGGTTTTATCAATTTCATGTGAGGAATGCCAGGCCTCCACCGTGGTTCGGATTCCACGTTAAACTGTAGGTCCTTCATTTCATCTCACAATCACCCTACCATTACACATTAGCGTAAGTGCGTGTAACCCGAACGGGTAGTAAGACGTGGTGCTAATAATAATAATATTTATCAATTTCCAGCGGGGGTCCAACCAACATCAGCCCCCCGTCCCCCCACCCACACACACACACATTTATAAGCCAATATAAATCCTCTTAAGTTTCTTTTACAAGTGGTTTTTTTTTAAGTAGCCTAATATGGAGTGATTTCACCCCCCAAACACATGATGGCAGTTTCCCCCTTAACATAAAGGTAAGAAAAATAAAAGATACAGGACATTGGAGTGACATAGCAATGTAAAGGACACTTCTAAGATCCTTGGTTTAAGTGAGGAGGGTCGTAAAAGTGGAGTGACTAGGGACATCTTCCATTAACACAGTCTGCCCGCCCGGCTGTTACACAATTAAACAGTTTATGACCCGCTTTTTAAAATAAACATTTACCTGGGGGCGAAGAGAGGAGATATATAAAAAACAGATAAAAGGTTCCAAACCTTGATAAAGGATCTTTTAGTTGTGTCACATAACACAGAACATCATTAAGTACAGGCAGTAAATAGCAATTGCTCATAGTTTATTATTTTAGTATACTAAATGTAAATAAATCGACACTCGCAAACCCGTTTGTTTTTGTTTTTTGGCAAAAAGTGAGGGGAAGAAAAAGATAATTTTTAAAAAAGTGTACGAATTAGTTTAGTATTTAATGTTAGAGCATTTTCAAGATATTTCAATCAAAAAAATGTTTTTAATAAACGGCTGTTAAATATCTGTATCGCTGAAAAGCAAGAAGGCCCTACACGGTGCTAATTAACATAAATAATTCACCCCAGATATAGGCCTACACTAAGAACCAAATTATTAAAGACGTTTTAAAAAAAAGTTTGAATTTTCAAAAATTAGTTATCACTAAACTACCCTTAGTTTCATGGCTGGTTTTTTTTAAATATTGATTAGTCATTAAGTATGATTATATAACTTCTAAATATCAAGTTTGAATTAAATCAAACTGTTGCAGCTGTAGCCTAGGTACACACAGACAAACATAATTGTGATACACTATTGGTATCGTCTTGTAACCCCTCGGGGAGAGAAAGTATTGTGTTCGTCAAACTATTTGAAACAAATATTTTGATGGATGTCGACGTTTCATGACCCTTTGACCCCGAAATAGTTGTTTTTTTGCAAAGCCCGTCTGTCTGGCTATGTGTCTGTATCTCTACCTAGAGGTGGAACCATTTTACCTTTCTTGCTAAAACTTGGTATTTAAGGTTTTCATAAGGTCCTCCCACGGAGTTTTTGGAATTATCAACATAACTCTAAAACTAAGGATATTTTACTAAATATCGAAAAGAGACCATATCAATTTGATTAAAATAAGCTCTCAAGAATTTGATTAAAATTATTATCCATGTTTAACATTATAAAGAAAATGGCGTGCACATCATTCCAGGAAAATGACTTTGATAGTATTTTACATGAATGGAAGTTTCCAATTATGATATCTACGCAATTCTTTGAGGTATGAAATAACTTATCATTGCAGAATTGTAGGACGCTTTAAAAAATAAACAACTTTAATTTGAAATAGTTTATAGAACCAATACTTTCCGAGTTATAAGCAAATATATTTTTTAAATGAAAGTCTAGGAAATGTTAATTGTAATTATCTTTGGTGGACACAGATATTCTTCTTTTCTCACCATTTCTGTAACAGTGTATGCTATTTTATTTATGATCTTTGTTTAAATGTGATGCTCTTTTTTTACATTATGTTTTTGCAAAAATGTATATTATTTCGTTTCACATTGCTTACGAGTTTTAAGTAAATGTTTCCATTTTTGTGTCAAGGAGCGAGAAAGCTTGTGCGGTGCGTCGTACCGTTTATTTTTTGTTCGGACACACACAAAACGTCAATAATAATAATAATATTTAGCACCGCGTCTTACTACCCGTTCGGGTTATACGCTTTAAGTACTAATTATTCTAATGGATTAGGAATTGGGAAGGTTGAATTAGAGGAAGTGAATCCGTATTTGCGTGGAGGGAGAATGGAAAACCTTTTAGGGAAAACCACCCTCAGTTCACCCGACCGAGATTCGAACCTCGATCTCCCCGTCCTCAGCAGTCGAGCTCAACACGACTAGCGCGTTAGCCAACTACGCCACCGAGACGGGTCACAAAACATCAAGATCCATAATAAAATCGAAAGTTTTAACCATTGCAATATTTTCTCTTTCTGAAAAAGTAAAAATGGTACGTACTTGAGTGTTTTTGTGTTATTTGAGCATTAGTTCCTAAGAATCCAGGTGGATAACAATTGGTTAGAGTGTTCGACTATGACTTTGTGGTCCCTCTCCCAGTGCTACGCCTTAATTCAGTAGCTATTGTATCTGCCTACTGAACTAAAGGTCCCGGGTTTGGTTCTTGGTATGGTAGAAAAATATATTGTCCGTGAAATGTGGGTTTCCCCTTTTGCAGTGATGAATTAACGACCATGGGGTTGTGTGTTGTGTCTGTTCTAGATTTAAGTTATTTTATAAGACGTGTGCTGATATTATAAGTCATGTGCTGATATTATAAGTCATGTGCTGATATTATAAGTCATGTGCTGATATTATAAGACGTGTGCTGATATAATCTTTCGGTTCATTAAGTGCACGTTTAAGGTGCTAGGACTGGGTGTGTATTGTAGTCTATTAGGTGTACCTCCCTAGGTAAAGCCAGTTTGTAAGCCGTGTGTTGAAATAATCTCACTGGTTGGATGGAAATTGCTAGTTAATACAGTATCTCAATTTTTTTTAATATTATATAAGTTTAAAGCACCGTATTCCGGGAACCATACGTGAGAACATTTTTTAAGACTATCTTGACAATCCCGCTATTAATTATAACTCTTCTGGTTTCGAGCCTGAGCCACTCTAAGCTGCTCGCTATTTTTGGAACGTTGGAACCTTCTAGAAAGATGGACGAAGGCAACGCTATACAATATAGTCTACATGCAAGGCGAAACTTGGGGGAGGAATGATTATAATTAAGGAAATGAGCTGAATCTCAATCATTATCGAATAAAATAAAATTCACACCTGGACAAGTGAATGGAACCCGGAACCCTTGTCTTAGTAATCCTATTCTCTACCGCTGAGCTATCAAAGGATTATTCCTTGCTCAGGGTAATTCTTCACTCATATTTAAGGCAGAGTATGTGATGGACGTGTGAATATCATAGGCTACTAAGCCGAAAGCCAACCCTTTCCTGCCAACCACAATATTTCCCCGACGCAGTCCAATCGTGTTTTAAAAAAATGTGTGAGGATCATTAGACACATTACCACTAGACTTTAGGGAAAAAAACTGGACGAGAAGCGAGTTGGAGAATCTGGCCCCAGGTTAACGAGCGTCAGGTACTATAGAGCCTATGTGTTTATTTGCTGGGGGGCGGGGGAGGGGGCAGGAGTTATAACGGGGGAGAGGAGGGGTCACACAGCTTGCGGTGAAGCTGTTTAGCTTCTCATTACATTCCTCATGACCAAGCTACCGGTGGCTTAATAGGAACAACACCCCGCGGCAGAGTGGACTAAGTCACGTCTATAGCTGTCACATCAAGGATGACTCAAGTGGTTATAGAGGTGACGCGTAGACCCTACAGGACCACAATTCTATCCGTCTCTGACTGGAGGTGTATCACCAACAACCCTCAATGGTATATTGAAGAGTAGGTGACCTGGCGGTCTAGGGGTAAGGTGTCAGACTTTTATGCTGGCGGCCGGGGTTCAATCCTTGGTCCCGGCACAGATTTATCTGATTACCAAACCCTTCCTTCACCTCTGACAAGACATCTTGTGAATGTGGGGAATACCAGGCCTCCACCGTGGTTCGGATTCCACGTTAAATTGTAGGTCCTCCATTTCATCTCACAATCACCCTACCATTACACATTAGCATAAGTGTGTATAACCCGAACGGGTAGTAAGACGCGGTGCTAATAATAATAATAATAATAATAATAATATTGAACGAAAAAAAAATACTCAGCCAAGATATTAATTATTGTTATACATTATCCATGTATTCAAAATTATTAATGTCAGAGTATTTATTATTTTTACTTTCTCGTAACAAGAGAAAGTACTGTAATCCTGAAAAAAATCGATCTTGAGATTATGATAAATCTTTACGTTTTTTGTGAACACGAACCCCAAAAAGTGGATTTTATAATTCTGTCTGTCCCCATGTCTGTCTGTCTGCCCCTGGCCACAGATCCAAAACGAGTACATAGATTGTTTTCAAACTTGATATTAAGATTTTATAGGGTTCACCCCGAGACTTTTTGTGACTTTGACCCTAGCCCTCAAATTAAGAGTAGTTTCCTGATAAGTAATTTTTTTTAGTTCTAAATTTTCGAAAACGGTTCAAACGATTGTGATTAGCATGCATATCTAAGATTTGTTTGGCATGAACAAAATTCATTGAAAATAGGTTTACTGATGGACCATTTTTGAAAATTTAAAATATTTCGAAAATTACTCTAATGATTTTGTTTAAAATTTATAACACGTAGCATTGTATACTTGTTTTGGGGATAAGATCTCATTTATGTGTACTTAACCGATGACTTATTTTTCAAAAACTTGAAATATTTAATAAATGGATTTAACGATTTGGTTCAAAATAGATAGCTTGCGAGTGTTTGACGTGAAAAATAACACTATATGTATGTTTTTGGGGCAAAAAATTATCCATGGGTAGTTTACTGATTTTTCAAAAACTGAATATATTTTTTTAAATGGCCCTAACGAGTTGGTTCAAAATAAGTGTCTGTTGATTTGTTTGCACTATACGAAGTTATAGAAATTTGTTTTTCTAAAAAAAAAAATCATACAGTAGTGGTTAACAAATTACTGATTTTTGTAAAATTAAATATTTTTAACAATTTGGTTCAAAATTGGTATTGGAAGATTATTTTACATTACCAATAATAATGTATCTTTATTTATAGTAAATCAAGTGTAATTTACTTACGATAAATTATTTTAAAAAATTGAAACTTTTTTGAAATTGTTCTTGAAGATTGAATTCAAAATGGTGATATGAAAATGGTTTTTAATAATAAATAAGAATACTTTTGATTTTTACAAATAAATAATTTTAATGTAGTTAACAAATACTTCAATTTTGTTTTTGTTAAATACATTTGAATAATTTGGTTTGGAGTTTTTATATATAAGGTGTTCGTTGTGATCAACAAGCTGATTTGTTTTTGTTTTATTAGGAAAACATAATTAAGGGTAGTTTACTTAGAACCTATGATTAAAAATTATTTTCGAAGCTATAATACACACACAATATTATAAAGTTTGTGCGATTGTTATTTATTTTAAAAATTAATTTGAAGAAATTTAATGAATTAAATTATTTGCCCTTTTGTAAGTAAGTTTGCACATCCTTGGTCTAAGGCGTCACTCTCGTATTTAACTAGCTTGCTGATGATGGATAGATCGGGGTTCGAATCTCAGTCGGGCCTAGTGTGAGTGGTTTTTCCTATATGGTTTCTCACTCTCTTTCCACGCAAATGAAGTTAGGTTATATCTAAAGTGCTTCCTGCCTGATCCCAACCCCATTATAGTATTATAACCTGAGCAGGTATTAAGACGCGGCGATTTAAAAAAAATCCCAAATTGTTATTTACTTTTAACAAATCAATCAGGACCCGCTTTAATGGTCGCGGGATCTAAGGCTTCACTGTCAATGGACTGGACTGCAGGTTACAGAGAGATCGGAGTTCAGATCCCGTTACTATAAAAATAATATAGAAAACCACCCCCATAAGGGAATTCAGAGCTTAACAAATATATTTATTAATAATACTTAGCATCACGTCTTACTACCCATTCGGGCTATACGCTTAAGTACTAATTACGCTAATGGGTTATGAATGGGTAAGTTTGAATATAGATGAAGTGAGCCCGCATTTGCGTGGAAAGAGATTCGAAAATCATTTAGAGAAAACCACCCCAGTTCCCCCGAGCGAGACGAGATTCAAACCTCGATCTTCCCGTCCTCGGCAGTCTAGCTCAACACGAAACTAGCGCGTTAGCTAACTATGCCATTGAGGCGGGTGATATATTTATTAAACTATAGTTCAAAACAGTGACTGTCGTCAGGACCTTGTTCGTCTCGCAGTAGCCGAGTCCGACCCGATCCTTGATCCTGTTCGCAGCCTCCACACGGAATCCTCCTTGAGTTCATGACCTTATAATTAGAAGGATAAAAATAATCTCATCCCCCTACCCCCTCACTAATTCATCTAACATTCTATCTAGTCATCTCTTTCTATTTTCTTTCACTGAAATAAAAAAAAAGAAGATTCTTATTCATTTATTTTCTTTCATGCATGTCCCCCTTCTCTTTTTTTTTCTTTTCATGTCCGCATCCCGTCTTAATAAATTGTCTTATTGTCTCTTTTGTACGCGCATCCTTAGTTGCTGCCGTAATCCAAATCAAAAGCGTCCAGAGAGGACTCATAGAACCATGAACAAAAGTCACCATAACGAAGACACATGGGCCAGCTCGGAGGAAGAACGGGCCCAGTCCGGTGCAGGGCAGGTGACCTTAGGGTCTTCAACAGGGAATCGTACCTGTTCCTCTGTCGTTGCAATACTCATCACGTGACTTTTCGGAGAATTTAATGGCTTTATTTCAAAATATGGGGGCATTTGACCAGCCCTTTACCCGCTTCTATGGTCGAATGGTCACTTTCGAAAATAGGCAGGACTACCGATGATGGGAATCTGGGCTCAAATTTTGGTCGGGTGTAGTGAGGATGTTTTTTACTAAATAGTTCTCCAGTGTTCCTCCACTAAAATACTGGTACACTTCCTCTAAATTCCAACCCGCCTCGGTGGCGTACTTGGTTAACTCGCTTGCCGTGTTGAGCTCGACTGCTGAGGACGGGAGATCGAGGTTCGAATCTCGGTCGGGTGAACTGGGGGTGGTTTTTCCTAAATGGTTTCCCACTCTTCCTCCACGCAAATGCGGGTTTACTTCCTCTAATTAAACCTTCCCAATTCCTAATCCAATAACGTTATTAGTATTTAAAGCGTATAACCCGAACGGGTAGTAAGACGCGGTGCTAAATATTACTATTATTTTTCTAAATTCCACCTTCCTTTTCCCTTACGCATAAGCGTGACTAGTAAATATGTGTACATCTCGAATGGGTAGTAAGACACAACGTTTAAAAAAGTAAGTTTTTAATCTACTGGCTATATAGAACAATTTTCATATGAAGAAACTTATCGTACATAGAGAAAAGTTATTAAATCTGGTTTCATACACACGTATATTTGTACAAGTGAACAAAATATATCCCCAACTCCCTCCTCCCAAAAGAGAGAGTTAGGCGTGTTTTGCTCACAGTCAAAGAGCGCACACACCGTTTCGAAAATACACATGTCTCAAGTGTAATTAAAATCACTTCCCCGGAACATTATAATCATACATTATTATCAGTTGCATAGAATAAAAAAATTAGCATAAGTACTAGGCTAGACATCATAGAGATTTTTTTTTCTAAATAAAAATATAACTTTCTATAACAATGTCATGTTTCTTTACATATCGTGTTGTACCTCATTCATGATAAGTTAAAACTGGATATGTCGTGATTCTCTGCTTTTCTTGAGTTCGGTTGTTTGACATTTACCATTTCAAACTGTTTCCATGCATTCAAGGTCGTAGAGTGGGGGAAGGGGGTTTTGGTGTAAGAAGAGTTCGGACACCCCTAGAATAGATACGTAAACACGCTTCTAAGGGATGAAAATTATGTGTTAATGATCACACAGAAAACAAAGATTGAGGAAAACCATTTAAAGATAACTTTGAGCAACATTTCATTTGACAGGGTTAATAAGTTTAAATATTTATGAAATATTTTAACTAGTGATAACGATTTTATAGTGAAAATTAGTAAAAGAATTGTCGGCCAGTGGATGATATTATTCGGTTAGTAAATTGTTGATCTCTCAGCTGCATTCAAGGTACGTAAAACTCAGAATATACAAAACAATACTTTTACCGATTGTCGTCTATGAGTTTGAAGCATGGTCTCTTAACTTTCATTGATAACCGGCCCATAGTGTAGTAGTCAGTGCACCTGGTTACCAAACTAGTGGTCCCGGGTTCAATTCTAGGCTGGTACCTGGTGTATCTTTCCTGATAGGAGAATTACCCTAACGGTCATCAGGGTTTGGCTAATTAGGTTTGATTTAGTTTTAAGGGTTTCCACAGGTTCCACACCCTCAGATTCACCATCACCATCACCTCATCCCATCGGGACGTGGGAAGAGCCTCTACGGAAAGGATGTACGATTGTACATTCGGGCGTCCCCCGGGCAACGCTACATTGGTACTGGTTAATCTCTCCACAAACTGGTCTACGAATGATGCATCTCAGACGCGCAATATTATAACTATACCTTACATGACGAAAAAAAAGTGGGGTGTTTGAAAACAAGGTGCTTATGATGATATTTGGTCCAAAAAGGGACGAGGTTAAAGGTAAGTATAGGGGGTTACTAACTCATCATAAGATATTGTTAGGATAATAAAGTCTCGTAGATTCCAGTGGGTAGGACATGCAGCGTGAATGGAGGAATCTAGAACCGTGTTCAGGGTACTGACTGGCAAACCCAATGGGGAGAGACCGTTGGGAAGACTTAATTGACCAGAAAGAGATAGGGTGTAATGAGGTGGACTGGATAGAACTAGCTCAAGATAGTGATAGGGTGTAATGAGGTGGACTGGATAGAACTAGCT